>ML863606.1:0-10678 GCA_009831015.1 Picea engelmannii | reverse complement strand
TATATATATATATTATTTTATTTTATTTTTTATAATTTTATTGTTTTAATATTTTATTATTTAATTTTTATAAATTTATTGGTAAAAACAAAAAAAAATTATATAAATCTGTAAAGAGAGAAGTTTTCTTTTAGAATGATCCACATGTTTCACTAATACTTTATTTTGCAAAAATTTCTAAATTTTTAATTTGTCAATATACTTACCTTTTGATTTTCGATCTAATAAATGTATTTGAAGTATTTCTTCTTCAACTTTTGTTGTATCCAAATCCAATTGGAGAGGCTGCAGTTTTAATGATGGGTGATAGGAATGTCTACTCACATAAACTGAAAGGTAATATCTTTGTTGTGATCGTATACATAGGCCACTACATATCAATGTAGAATCTCATATCACAATTCATATTATCACCTTGAAACACATATGTTGATTTTATGTTTGTTATTTAAGGATTAGTAGCTATGATGAGATCATACAGTGATTTCATGTTTGTTATTCAAGGATTAGTAGCTATGATGAGATCATACAGTGAGTAGTCATTTACAATTGTTGGGAATTGTATATGTAGGCATAAGTAGCAATATGTTAATTTCCAAAAGTTTTTTTGATGGATCTATTTGATGTTGTTATAATTATGATATTTTTTTATGTTGTTATAATCGTGATATTTTTCAGATAGCTATTTCTTTATTACAGATAAATTTGATTGGAAATGTAATATTTTATTTAACACATTTTTTAATGAAGTGTGAGCTTAATTTTTTGTTGTCAATTGAAATGTAAATTTTTTTTGAAACTTTTTATCTTTGAAGTGCTACATGAATATATACACTTCTCACTGAAATTAGGAACCACCCTTCAAATTTGATCACTGGGCGGGACCCATCTTGGTGTCCTGTCCAATGCCACTATCACCGTGTTGGTACGACCTTTGACTTGGCGTAACTTTCCCCGCAAGTAACCGTGGGTAGCAAAATCCAATGGTGTAGGTAATTCATTCTACAAAATGGAGTTCAATGGGACATTTCTAGCACCACAATCCATCTCATAGAACAGTTGGCTATCAACAAGAACCCCATTCCCGTTCGTAAGGCCTTATTCCGCCCGGGCCCACAACGCCCTCCACAGATCCATTATCTCATACGCGGCAGGATTTGTTCTCATTCTGTTTGGAGGCCAAAGAGGGATTTTCTATGACTTCTACGACGCCTGTGTAGGTTTCCTCCCTCTAAGTTCTAGTGGGAAGAAGTCCTTGGAAAACGCAAAACTCTACACGAAGCCAACGAATTTTCGCCACAGACTAATTTGTGTCGCCCTGGCCTCCTCATGCCTCCCTCGACAATGAAGAAGCTTGAGCATGTTGAGTTGGTTGGCTGGGATGCCAAACCTAGTGGTTCTGTATGCAAAGTGATAAAAACCTCAATTTTTGTGAATACCCCTCTATCTTTAAACAATTCAGTTGTTGATGAAACTATAGACATAGATAGAGTCGACTATGTAGATTTCAAATATATAATTGTTTAAAAAAATTAATGTTTTTTACTGTTTTTAATCTATTTTTATCTTCACATATATCAAAATCCTAGAATACATACCTCTCTCATTTTTCTATTTATATGTGTCAGGTTATAATAGGACTCTTTGAGGGGAATAAATATGAGTAAGGTGCATAATTGGTATGTGTAGGTTAGCATAGTGAAGGTTACTGTCAACTGGTTCAAAGTAAGCAACTTGGTCAAGTGGTTCTGCCTAACCTAGGACTGGACATGGTTATGGAATGGGTTCTGGCCCCCAGTCATAACAAGAACCTTATCGTAATAGCACCCGACATTCCCTTATCTCCACTTCTTTCTACTTGTAGCGGTGCATTACCTAGATCCACTAGCATCAAAATGCTCTCTCTTTTTTGGGGGGCTTAAGTACTTGTTGATTCCTTATGGGGCCCCCAAAAAAGATAGCTTACTATCTTTGGAACCTCACTTCAAATGGGTCTCTCAGCCCAAAATAAGTGAGCCCGAGTTCGTAAACTCACCCCCCTCACTTCTAGGTTCTTTAATGTCAATATTACAAACATATGGCCAGTGTCTTTATGATCAATTCCCAGATAAAGCCCAACGTATTAAATGAAGTTAGAGAGAGAGAATGAGTAGTTGGCTTTGAGATAACCTCAAGATAGCTACTTGTGGTAGTAATGTATATGCTTATGGTAATTGGTTAAACTGCATTGATTGCTTAACCTACTAGAAGAGACTAATACCTACAATCTAAAAAAAAAAGGTTTTGATCATGTTAAGACCCTCTTATCCTAAAAGACGTTGTAATTTCAGAAATATATTGACTTTGATAATTTAAAAAAATATAAAATTAATATTTAAAATTTCAAAAAAATAAAGGTGAAAGTTTATTTTGGAAACATTAATTACAATGAAGTGAAGGTGTGTACATTGAAGGTGTAAGTTATATTTTATTCTAAAAATATTAAATACAATGCAATGAGTCCATTTCTGATGATCTTTAATATTCCATTTATCATTGGATGGTGTTTAATATTGGATACACTATTTATCATTTATCATTGCGTGGTGTTTACTATTTTCCATTTCTGATGATGTTTAATATTCCATTTCTATTTCAGTTATTGGAGCGACTCCTGTGGGGAGTGTGCGTTGCCGACATAACAGCCTAGATTCCATCCAACCAACAAACAAACAAATACAGCCAGTGCAGTCGGAAACTATTTATTAAACATTGTAGGAAACTATTTATTAAATGGTGGGGACTTTGGGAGCATACACCTTGGACCCTACCTTTCCCTACTATGTCATAAAAGGGTCAGACACACATTGGGATGGAAATGACATTGCCAATGACAAAAGTTGCATATCAGTCTATTCTTGACGCTACTGCTGACCTGGATCCTTTCTCCTCATGGACGGACGAGGTGGATCTTGTTCTAGAGCCCGTATGGGCCGTCCAATCTTCTTGTTCGCATGATTTCCTCAACGATACTTTAACCTCAGATGAATCCATATTAGAGGCCATGTATGGTCTTGATAGGCCTTGGGACGATATGCATCATCGCTCTTATTTCCTCTGAGCACTTGTTAGGATCGAACATGATGACTTTAGATCTACCTAGAGTGAGATGGTCGGTCACGCCGTGGTTCCATTAGATACGCATGGTATTTATGCTGAAGGAAACATGGAAAATGTTTCTTCTATTGTCACGATTGACATCTCTCAAATTCCTAGAAAAATTGAGAACGTATATATCAATGCAAATTGTTCGCCTGAAGAAATTTAGATCTACACCAATCTCTTCAAAGAATTTTTTGATGTATTCACTTGGTCATTTGAAGAGATGTCAGGGATCAACCCCAGCATTGTTGAACATGAGATTAAGACATATCCGGATGCTAGACCTATTTAACAACGTCTTAGAGCTGTTAATCCTAGAAAGTCCCCTTCTATTAAGGCAGAGGTAGAGAAGCTACTTAATGTTGGTTTCATCTACTTGGTTACCTTGACTGAATGGGTGTCCAACCCCATTTTCGTGAATAAAAAACAAGTAACAATCCGTGTATGTATGGATTTTCTAGACCCGAACAAGGCTTGTTCTAAAGATAACTGACCGAATCCTTTCATTGACCATATTCTTGATGAGTGCATGGGAAGTGAAGTATTTTATTTTATGGAAGGATTTTCAGGGTATAATCAAATTAAAACCAAACCCTAGGATCAAAATAAGATGACGTTTATTTGTCCTTGGGGTACTTTTTCATACTGGAAAATGCCTTTCGGCCTTAAAAACTTCAGAGCAACCTTCCAATGTGCCATGATCTTCTCTTTCCATGATCTTAGGCATATTTTCAAAGATTAACTTGATGATCTTGTTGATCACTCTTGCAAGAGAGTAGATCACTCCACTCACCTTCGATTAGTATTCGAGAGATGTCTTTACTATCACATTCAGTTGAACCTTCACAAGTGCATATTCTACGTTAGTTTTGGCCGTATTTTAGGATTCTTAGTGTCTGAGCACAAGATCATGGTAGACCTTATGAAGGTTTAGGAAATACTTCGATTGCCTCCCCCACACAACATTCGACAACTTCAAGGTTTACAAGGGAAGGATAATTTCCTGCGTCGGTTCATACTGAACTATGCCAATTTAACTAAGGGTTTCATGCATCTTTTTAAGAAGGATACTCCGTTTATATGGGATGAGCGATCCCAATAATCCTTTGATGCTATTAAGAAATCTTTGGTATCGACACCTCTGCTAAAGCCTCCAAATTACAGTAGAGACTATTTTCTTTATATCGCCGTGTTCGAAGGGACGAATGGTATGGTTCTGATTCAGGAGGACGATGAGATCTAGGAGAAAATTGTCTACTATCTCATTTGAAACCTAGTCGATCCTAAACTTAAATACTCTCATATAGAGAAACTAGCCTTCGAAGCTGTACATGCAGTTCAAAGATTACAGAATTATATATTACTTTGAAAAACTACCATAGTTGCAGATACCAATCAATTTCAATACGTCCTCACCAGGCATATCATATGGGGGAAATGTAATAAGTTGATTTTTATTTTGCAAGAGTTTGATCTCGATTTCTCTTCGACAAAGTCTAATAAATCACTAGCTTTTTCCGAGTTGATATCAGACTTCCCTCGACTAGATGAGGAAATTTTTCATGATGATTCATTTGTGGATGAAAATAT
Organism: Picea engelmannii; assembly: GCA_009831015.1. NCBI lineage: Eukaryota > Viridiplantae > Streptophyta > Pinopsida > Pinales > Pinaceae > Picea > Picea engelmannii. The sequence goes on along the minus strand of ML863606.1, from coordinate 5,947 downwards.
CTTCCTTATCTCATCTTTGAACCCCTGGTATGGAGACATTCTAATTTATATTCAAACCTTGAAGCTTTCCCAGCATCTGTCGAGCGACAATCGACGATGTATACGTCATAAGGCTAAAAACTACCTTATCATCTACGACACTTTGTATTGTTGAGGAGTAGATAATATTTTACGTCGTTGCTTGAATCATGGGGAATCTGAGTCTATTCTCAATGACTGTCACAGTGGGTCTTGTGGTGGTCATTTATCCGGGCTTGCGACAACCCAAAAAATATTGCGAGCCTATTATTTTGGCAATCAATTTTTAAACATTGTGTTGAAGCGATCAAAAAGTGCCACCCTTTCCAGGTGTCCACTCGAAAAATGTGCTCGCATGTAGCCCCTCTTCACCACCAATTTTATGGACCGTAACCTAGCTTCGGCGGGGGGGTACCAACATATTATTGTGGTTGTGGATTACTTTATTAAATGGGAAGAGGCCATGCCTACCATTATATCCGATGGTAGGAATACAACATTCTTCATATTCAACCAAATTATAGCCCGATTCAGAATCCTAAGAGAGATTTTCATTGATCATGGAATTCACTTTCAGAATGAAATGATGAAATAGTTGGTATCAAAACTGGGTTTTAAGCACGGTCATTCTTCCCCTTACTATCCCTAGGAAAATGGACAAGTAGAGACGGTGAATAAATCTCTCAATACCATCTTTCAAAAAATTGTCAGCCAGAGTAAACCTGACTGGCATCTAATGCTTTACCATGCACTTTGGGCATATTGAACCTCGGTAAATACTTCCACTGGTTTCTCTCCGTTTCAGTTAGTGCATGGCATGGAGTCAATTCTTCCGATTGAATGCGAAATCCCTTCCCTCAAGTTGGAAATTGAGTTGATACCTGACACATCCGATCTTGAAGAACATCTCATACACCTAGAGCATCTCGATGAGGAGTGTCGAGAGGCCTCTATAGATATCAAAGAGAATAAACGATGTGTTAAGGTTTAGTATGATAAGTCTGTCTGTCCTCAATAATATGTTGAGGGTGACTTGGTTCTCTTGTATGACCAAGCCAAAGAACCGTTGGGGGCAGGCAAGTTCAAAACCATGTGGCATAGTACTTATATCATGCGATGTGTCTCACAGGAAGGAGCCTATGAATTGGAAGTTTATGAAGGGAATATGTTGGATGAGCCTAGAAATGGGCTCTACCTTAAAAGGTATTACGCTTAAGCCCTAAAAGATTGGGTGTGACCTTTTGTATAATACTCTATATACATATTTTCCTTTGCATCATTGACTTTCTTATCAAGTTTTTCCCTTGGTTGGAAGATGTCAATGGAATCTTCAGTTTACTTAGGATTAACGAATGGTGTCAGTCGTAATACGAAGAACATGGCTTTCGTCGCTCGGTTTGTTTACTTACCTGAGGGCCAATTGATGTCTTCAAGTGGCGTTAATCTGGATCCATCAATGAATAATGTGTCTGAGTATAGCGCCATTATAGAGTTATTATGCGACACCATTTCACATGGTGTTCGATCTTTATAGGTTCACCTGGACTCCTAGTTAGTCCTATGTCAATTAAATGATAGTTACCGTGTGCGAGACCCTACTCTACTCTTACGATTCCTACAGGTACGAGTTTTGGAACGATACTTTGATTTTCCTACTTATAATCACATACCTAGAAGTTCTAATCATGTATCTGATACATATGCTAAATTTTTTTTAGGTTGGCATTTGTCTCATAACTAAGAAAAGAAAACACATTCATGCATGTACACATTGTATCATATATATATGATCCGGATTATTTTCGGCACGAAATGAGAGCGGAGATATAACACAGAAATATTCAGAGATATTGCAAGAGAGACAACAATATAACAGAGATATAGCGGAAATATAACAAGAGTCAAAGATATACAGTAATACACGATTTCTATTAATGAAAGAAATTTACAGAGACTGTAAAAATACAGAGTGAAAGACTCGCTAGAATGGTGGCAGCTTATCTCTAAGAAGAGATGTGACAGCTACTCACATTTGCAAGAAGATGGTTACAATGAGGCTCTGGAGGCCTTTTTACAATAATCGGGAATGCCAAAATTCCTAGACATCCAAAAACCTAACCCTAGGAGATGAAGCCCCAAAAGTCATGTGGGCCCCGTTTGGGTAAGTTGGTAGATCAACTTCCCGGGGTCGTAACTTTTGCATACGATCTCCGTTTTAGGCGTGTGATAGCTCGTTGGAAAGGTATTGTCAAGGAGATTCATTTTGGGGGCTCAATGATGCCTTTGGCCATCATTGAGAACTTCGATCTGAAAAAAACTTCATTTGGACCCTCAAAATGGCCCTGGAAGTTAAAACCTGCTAAAAATAGTAAACTGCCAAAATGGCCAGAAAACTATTTTGAGCCATTTGGAAAAGTTGGGTGGCCACCGATATCCACCTGGATCAATATAAGTAAAGTTGAATGCCAATTTTCTTTTTTATATATCATCCTTTCAAAACATATGGTGTCATAGTACAAAATGGGGCTTGTTATCCCTGATATCTAGGAATAACTAGGAGATCATGTCTCGAGGCCCACAGGTCCTAGACATGGAGTACCGAGAGCAGGATTGACATGAGCATGGCCCTGGAGGGCCCATATTTCTTCTTCTTCGCCAGATTTGTCCTGTCAGCAGCAGCGTCTTCCATCACCACTGGCTTGGATTTGCATCGGAGAGGATTCTTGCTCCATGAGGTAATTGGTCCGAGGTATCATGGTATGTGTCATGTTTGATCGTTATAACTTTCTTATATATGCATTAGGTTCCTTTCATTTCGGATGACTGCTTGGATCTTACACTAATCCACTTGACCATTGTTGGGGTGATTGATTGGGTGACTTAGCAAGCTTGTATTCATGGGTTTTGGTTAGCCACCAAGAGGGATTTGCAGAGCCATCGTTCGCTCCCACCATATTATCATATTTACATCTTATACCCCGCACATCCATCCCATTCCCCTAGTCTAGCCATTAGGATGACCTTTGAGGGTTACACTTTGTCTTGTGGGAAGAAGGGGCTAAAGGCCCAGGGGGTAAAAGCAGCTGGTAAAAGATAAAATCCATAGGAAATAAAACCTAGAGATTCTTCGCCCAAGGAATCCCCGAGAAGGCAATAAAAAGCCTCTCGATAAGAAACTAAAGGGACCCTAAGAAAAATAATAATAAAACAAGACCTAACCAAGAGGATGGGAGGTCTCATCACGAGCTGGCCCATTATGTTCATAGGTATCCAGTGGTATGACATTTCCATCATCTGGTCACCACGCCAGGGCAGTGACCTATTGTTACATGGCCAAGGGAAATGGGGTCTCATCACGAGCCAGCCTTATCATTTCTGCGAAGATACCAATGGGTAACACTGTCAGCTCTGACCACCAAGCCAAGGCAGTGTCCTCTGGTCAAACCTTGAAGTAAAAAAGAAAGAAAAGCAATAAAAGAAAAATAAATGCAATAAAGCGCTTGGAAAAAATGCATCCATGACGAGTACAGCTCGCCTCTTACAAAGGCACCCACAGACAACACCTGCCCTTTGGTCTGACTATGACTGGACATCCCTAAAAACCATATCACCTCATAAAACATGGCTTGAATAATCTTTTGAGGGAACTTTCCTTATCTTGTGGGTACTAGCTCAATAGGTTGCTCTGTTGGTTCCTTCATCTTTATATAGTAGATCTGTGTAATATATTTGAGCTCTTATATGATATGTTAGGGATTTCATGCATATATTTGATAACTTTAATGATGAAATATGATTTACATTGCTATGATATCGAGGACTGATGAGCCCATGGAGGGCGTAGTCTTTGATGTGCAGGACCATACCCGGCGGACAGGTACCAGTGGATCGGTACACATGGAGATATGATTAGTTCGAACCTCCATGGGGCTAAAGAGCCTATCAGATAGTTGTTGGGATGGCAGAAACAGGACAACATCGTGACGAGCCCTTGCATGAAGAAGAAGAAGGATGTCCTCACCCAGGACGCTTTGGCAGAGCCCGGCCTAGGGTGATCACCCACTGCAGATGAGATGATGGCTTTGATGAACAGGACGCCACCCAGTGTAGGCTGGACATTTTCTGGAGCATGTGGCAGTGTGCTAGGATTATTTGGCACATGTGGCAGGTTGCAGGAGCCCCAGGGGGGCCAACGTTTTTCTCTTTGGATGTTGATATTGCCCAAAAAGGGCCAACGTCTCCCTCAGAGGGGCCTGACGTCTCCCTTTTAGCTCATAATTTTGACATTTTAGCATTTAATGTGACAAATAATGTAATGATGTTAAGTCAGTCTTGTCGGCTCTTTTAATGACCTATTTTGTAATTAAAGGTCATTTGGATGATATAAATTGAGGACGTTGAGCCTCATTTTAAAAAAAAACACAACTCACTCTCTTGTGAGAGATCTCTTTTTAGTCTTTGTCTTGGATTATTGGCTCTTGGAGTTGAGGTGCTACACTTGGGTTTGATTAGCTCTTCTATGATTTGTAAGTATATTTTGCATGCAAAACTTCTTGATTGAATGGTTGTAGGTTAAATAACTTACTTTTATGGTTACATTGTTACTATTTTTCTTAATCATTGAAACCCTAGGGAGAAAGCACACAAGTAGGTCATTGCTTCATGTCCCCATGATAAAAACTTGTTTAGCCATTTGATTAAGAAGAATATAGCCTAGCCATTGCTACACTATTTCTCCTTTTTCTTGAGTTAGTTTGAAACATAAATTGAAAAAAGAAGACGTCCTAGGCCTAATTGACTTTACACCTAGGGTTTGACTCTTAGGGTTTGAAGAGCCTTGGATCTACAACACTTTTCAACCCTAGATTTATGTTTTAAAGCTAGCAGTTTTTGCCAAAGAGTTTTAAGGAAAGAGGGAGGAGCATGAGGCCTTGCTTAAGCAACACCGGAATGAGCCTCCTCCCCTTAGGGTTTTGACTTCATGGCCCTGCCATTGCAGCACCATTAAGCCTAACTCTCCCGTCCTTAGATTTAAATCCTTCCAAGCCTTTAGTCTCACTCTTTGACTCCATTTACCCCAAGGCACTAGTCTAATAATGCAACATTGAGAGTCTTGTATCAAAACAACCTTTATATCTTCCAAAACTTGAAACCCTAACTAACCCTAGTGACCTACTAACCCTAACTAGCTAGTGACGTCATGCCTATTTTGATCTCTTGTTTGGTATAAAACGTTGTGGCCTTGTCATCTAGCAATTGGCATTGATGTGTAGATTATTTTCCTTGGCTTAATTTGCGAAACGTCCACTTCCTTGCCTTTCAAAACTAACCTAGAACTAGGGTTGACGTCACCCTTAGTAGTATAGTGACGCAGCAACAATATATATATATATATGAGCACATTTAATGCGTTGTGATAATACAAGGATTTGATTTTGTACATTGAATGCCAATATCATTTTGTATTTATTGAAGAAGTATTATTATAAGCCATTGCCTTCATTGCAATCATTGACTTCGTCAATAATTACATTATTATTGCTCATGTATATTAAAGATAGTCATTAGCAATTGAAGTACTAACCATTGTTTGCACGTTTTAGTTTTATTTGCCTTGTCTCACAAACATGTGCCTTTTTCAGTGGAATACCTTCTCTTTGACTATCTTTCTTGGCAGTAATCTGTGAAAGGAAATCCTCATCTTGATCCTTTAAACCTTAAGACCTTTCAGAACCCCAGATTACTAGGGACATCTCACTTGGGATTAGCCACCCTGAATAGAAAGAGCCCCCCATCGAGGTGGCAGTGGGTGGGGAAGCTCCTATTACACCAGTTTGACGCTTGCCTTCAAGCTACTAAACTTGTCCTACAAACTGAGCGATAACATTTTGGCGTCGTTGCCGAGGAACACTAAGTCAATTCTCCTCAA
>ML863605.1:4117-22897 GCA_009831015.1 Picea engelmannii | reverse complement strand
GATTTTAATATGGAAAATGTTGGTTTTTACGTTTACAATGTCTTTAGGGATTTTAATATAGAAAATGTTGTTTAGTAATGTACTCAAAGCTTATAAACAAAACATGTCACCATCTTATCCAGCCAGCTGGTTGAAACATAGACAAAAATAATCCCAAAACTTAAAATATATTTATATTTTAATAACCTGCGACGACTTGAAGTAAACATTTTGTTACTACAAATACAAATACCGCCAAACACACAGAGGGTGGTATTATTTCCATTGTTAAGCAAATCCTCTGTTTTGTTGGTTTAGTCGTATACTAATTAAGCAAGCAAGCCCTTGGCCTTGGCGGATTCGACAGCGTCATCGTAGATTTCGTCGATGCCAAATTTGAAGGAGAAACCGCTCTCCACCAATTTCTTTGAAGAAATGTAAACCTTAGCGGTTTGTGGCACACCCTCAAACCTGCGCAGACACAAAAATTCATTCTCGTATATACGTAGGCAAATAAATACGAGAAAAGGCAAAAATTATACGGATACTGATACATACTCAGTTGGGACATTGTACTGCGGATAACGTTTGGATAAGTAGTCTGCGAGCTGCGGTACGGAGGTATTGATGGGGCAGCAGATGTAGCGGCCTTCTGCAGCGGGGTTGTCCATCAAGAAAATCTGGGCGCTACAGACGTCGTCCACGTGTACGATTGAAATCGAGCCTGACACAAACTGCATGCCCTTAATAGCCTGCAACGTGTGGGGGTTGCCGGTGAGCATGGTGAGCGCCAGCTGGACGCTGGACGGCACGTTGGCAAGGATGGAAGGCCCCACCATCAACACGGGGATGATGGTCACCACATCCAGCCCCTGCTCTTTACCGTATTGCAGCGCTGCTTGCTCTGCCAGCATCTTGGAAACTGCATATGGCTGCAGCATTTGAAAACACAGATTATTTTATCAAGAAGAAACAACAGCTCCGACACACAGACTATTTTGTCAGGAAGAAACAACGACTGCGAAATCTCGTAATGGTTTAAATTTCCCGTAATGTAATGGTCAAAATGGAGTAGTAAACTACCCAGGTGGGGGGTTTTTTAGTCTGGAGGAAATCGACGTCTGACCAGCAGGATTCGTCGATGTACTGATTCTGCTCGGCCGAATCGTTTATGGAAACCGTAGCCGCGGACGATGTGACCACCACGCGTTTCACGGTTTTGGCCTTCGCGCAAGACTTGAGAACATTTAGGGTTCCGTTGATTGCCGGCTTGATCAGATCATTCTGCGCGGCAGCAATTTGATCAGATCAGCGTGTTAAAGACTAACCTCAGACGAAGCGAAAACGTTAGTTACTTACCTCGGGATCTTTCGGTGCGAAATCGATCGGAGTGGCCACATGAAAAACGCCGTGGCAGCCGGCAACGGCGGCGTCGAAACTGCCGTCTTCCGACAGCTCCGCTTTAAAGATCTTGAGCCTCTCTGCAGCTCCAGGAATGTCCAGGAGAGGGCGCACCTTCACTAAGTTCCCTGTGGATCCATCCAACAATTAGCGAATTTTTAGGGTTTGATTAATTAAAGGATTTTTAGGGTTTGATTAATTAAAGAAAGAAAGAATGAAAGTATCCTTAACGTCCAAAGGTTAAAAATAATCTATGAGACAGATTGTTAAAGAAGACAGATTGTTAAAGAAAGTAATTTTAATGAATTTTGTTAAGAGTTTGATGAGTAAAAATAGCACTAAGCTAAAAATAACCTATGAGACAGATTGTTATTGTTAAAGAAAGTATTTTTAATGAATTTTGTATTGAAGCTTTGATTTATTTTAAGGGTTTGATAAGATCTCTCAAATTTTCCAAATATAACGAATTAAATGAAAAAAACTTTTCCCGATTAAAACAAAAAAAATGAGACAAAATGAGTTTGTCTGCATATTAATTCAACTCCCTGGGCCCCAACAATGTACTACATATTAACTCAACTCCCCCGGGCCCCGACAATGTACGAAAGGAAGAAAGCTTTTTGAATAAGAGGAGCATATTAACTCAACTTCCCCATCAATGTACTGAAGGAAGAAAGCTTTTTGAATAAGAGGAGGAGATTCGAACCTGGGTCGCGCACTGTTGCATGAACGGTGTAACCCTTCTCGAGTAAACGTTTGACGAGCCATGAAGCCATGAAGCCAGCCGCTCCCGTCACGCAGACGGTGGTTGCCTTGTCGTTTTTGCCATTGCTGATCGTTGCTGCCATTTTCGGGCTGAGAACTGAAGTGGCTTGAATGATTAAGCGACAGGGAAGGACGAGAGATAATTAGATGCTCTGTGTATGTATCCAGAATGCCTTTTATATAACAAGGTCCCTTTGAATGTGATTCAAAACTAGGCAGGAGGAAGGTAAGGGCGTGATGTTAGAATGGCAGATATGCATCCGACAGAGGCAGTTGGATATGTCTGACTTTGGAGGGTTAGGGAATCAGGAACTCGGCACAGGGCACAGGAAACGAAATAATGAAAGTAGGGAATGAGGGACTCGGCACAGGAAACGAAATAATGAAAGTAGGGAATGAGGAACTCGGCACAGGAAACGAAACTTGGCACAGGAAACGAAATAATGAAAGTAGGGAAGCAGGAACTCGGCACAGGAAACGAAATAATGAAAGTAGTTTGTGTTGTTAAGTGAAAGCGAAATAATGGAACTAGTTTGTGTTGTTAGGTGATACCTAGTACGGAAACTACTGGTGACTTCAGCTACCAGCCAGGGGGCGTGCCTTGATGTTATCACAGCGCCATTTTCTGGTTGAATTAAATTGGGAGTGGGTTAATTATGTCTAAAGGCGTATATCTATTGGTAATGGACATGATTAATGACTTTTTAATCTAAAATTATAATCTGATGGTTAATAATTGAAGATGCTGGCATATTTTTAGTGGTCTTCTCAAATCAACGAATGTGATTTACTCTGCATAACTTTCTTGTATTTTTGAATACATGTTACCCTGTTTACTTTTTAACATTTACCTAATCATATTAAGAAATCACTGTAGCACCATATAATTGCCACGTTTGGATTATTAACTGGCACTACTTCAACTTCCTTCTCGGCTGTCTGATACCTTTCGGCGTTTTCAGCCACGAGTTAGCCGTTGTGCTAGTTATCTTTTCTGCAGGTTTTTTGGTGGTTTTTTTTTAAATTTTGGTTTGGGTTGGTTTAAAATGGGGTAAAACCCTAAAATAAAGCTTTGAAATATATAAAACTTTGATCATACAAAATTTAGACTATCCCTGAAAATCTTGCTTGATTAGGTCCATTTTTTTTGGCTGAAAAACAAATATATTTACTCCTAAATTAACTTACTCCATTAAATTTGACCTTCTCGAATTCACGATGAATGCTACCAATACCAATAGGAGCGCACGGTGGACCCTCAAGGGGTCTCAGCGCCCTAACCTCATCTCTGTCCAAACCGATGATCAGTGCATCAGAGATCCGCTGAAAAGACCTCATCATTCCAACCACATCACCCACCATTGTCTACTCCTGTCCGACAGCTTGTTCGTCTCCCTAGGGGTTAGACCCCTCAGGCGTGGATGATACTGTAGGCGTAGCGCCTCCTCCCCTAGCACCCCGTCGTTTGCCTCTGCGACGTCATCGAATCATGATTACCTACATGAATACAAGTCAACTCAATTAACAACATTATAATCAAATCATATCAACGAAAGTCGTAGTGATCCCAAGTTGTAGGTTGAACCTGGATTTGATACCACATGTAATGACCCCCCTTCATTATGACTACAAGTGAAGCAGAAGTGAAAATTTGATTTTTTTTCTTTTTTTTCTTTTTGGGAAGATGGCGACGAAAACAACAGTTAACCACACAAGTGACGACGAACCCAAGCACGCAGTCCAAGCAACAGGCTACTATGACACCACGCACTGGCACAAGAGCAACTAGGCGAAACGTGCGTAGAATAACAAGGAGAAAATGACTACCCACCCGACGCAAACACGACCACACCTACAAGCTAAGGGACAACACCCCTATCCCGACTCAACAACATTGACGAACAAGACTAGGACCTCAAGGTGCACGAGCCAAACACTTGAAGGCGTTCAACCCATGCGCCATAAGCAAATTTACAACACTCGACAACACTCACACATAACGCACTGACTCTGGCCAAGTTCTTGTTTGCCGCTTTTCAATGGGGTGCTCCATGATTCCCTCGTCAAGAATCATGCCATCCCCAGGTGATAGACACGTCAATAACCGGCAAAACACATCATATATGGACCGAGGACTCTAGATCATCTGACGCGCTAGGAGCTAAATACCGAAGAAAACCACGCCCGTACCCCAACAACAGGTCGACGAGACACCAGAGGACGACTGCCAAGGAAGACACAAGCCAAAACAAGACTTCGTTAACAACCCAACCCTTTTATCAAGTCTAAACTGGTCAACTTACGATCTAAATCAGCGTTAAGTACATATCTAAATTAACCAGTCTAAAATACAAATAGTTGGTGATTTACAAACCTAACTTAACATGATATACAAATCAATTTAGAGAGTCGAATTTACCAAATTAAACAACAACTGTATATCGAATTAACTTAATCATATATCTAAATTAACAAGTCTAAATGACAACTAGTCAATATTGTGCAAGGCAAAATAAACCTTAAGGGCAATCTAAATCGCCAGTCTCAATGACAATTGGACAACGATTTCAATTCAATCTACCATTAATACAATATATTCTCAGAATTACCAATAGAATAAAAGATCATTCTCATTATCATGCATAATGTTTATGATTAAGGAGCTAATTAACGAATTATCTTCCGAAAAACTATCTAGCCAAAATAATAGTATTAAGGTTGAAATGGTTGTCCTTGACTAAACTGGAGGTCTGGGAATGCTATTATCTAGCCAATAAAAGGGGGTTGTCATAATTAAGGTTTCAATGTCCAAGGATGTATCAGCAGGTAAGAGTTATTACCATTAAACTCAGTAAATGCTTAAGCAATATTAACGTTTCACTGTCAAGTTAAAACGCAAGTAATGTATAGATGACAACCCACCCAATGCAAGCCATTAATACAAGAAAACACACTCTTAGAGAGGGTAACCCCGTAGACCCCAGGGTAAGTCATAACGAAGTGCAGACCATGGGCAAATGCCAGGCACATAGGCAATGAGAGTTTTCATAAAAGGAAAAATCTTCTGAGCAGTAAACACAAGCGATGAAACACATTCAAGTGAAAACACGAAGCAATAAGTTCAGGCAAGAAACCCCTTCAGAAAACGCAAGGCAATGGTGAATGCCAGCGCATTCCTAAGGAGGGTAACTTCGCTAGGTAAGAAGTAAAACTCGCAGACTGGTCAAAGGCAAATGGTTGTACAGTACACACCAAAATAGAATTATATATTTTTTGTCATTAATAAATAAGCAAATCATTGTACCAAACACACCAGAAGGGAAATACATTTGCCGCCATTAATATATAATAAAAATCGTTGTACAATACGCACCAAAAAGGAATTACATTGTTGTCATTAATAAATAAGAAAATTCATTGTACAAAACACACCAGAAGGGAATTACATTGTGGTCATTAATAATTAGGAAAAATCGTTGTACAATACACACTAGAAGGAAATTACACTGTTGTCATTAATAATTAGGAAAAATCGTTGTACAAAACACACCAGAAGGGAATTACATTCGCCGTCATTAATAAATAAGAAAAATCGTTGTACAATACATCCCAAGAAATAAAGGAATAAAAACGATTATCTGTAAGATGTAAAGAGCAGACAGACCATTCAATATAAAAAGAAGACGTTCTAGTTTGATTCAATATCATAGAAAAATAAAAACGTAATCTATGTACAGCTTAATGATGCGTCGACAGACCATTCAATAAATTAGAGAAAATGTTCTAGTGAAGATTTTATATCATAGAGATAAAAACGTAACCTATCCACAGCTCAATAATATGCAGACAGAGAATATACATCAGTAAAATGTCATGTAAACGATTTACAATTCGCTGCCCCACATTTCATTGTCGAGTTCTTTGTTTTCAACAGGTAAATAAATCGCGGCTCTAAAGCTAAGTGGCTATTAAAATCGCAGTCTTAAAATGCAACATTTACGGTCAAAAAAGGGCAAATCGACAGAGTAACAAGGGAAAATCACAGTCACAACCAGTGGCCAAAAACGCAGTGTTAAAATGCAACGGTTTCAGTCTTGATAATGGCAAATCGCCTGAGTAACAGAGGATCAAAACGCAGACAAGAAAAAGATAAAATTTCAGCATCAATCAATAAATTGGCAGGTTAATTATCCGCATCAAGACGCAAGTCAACACTATACCTGGAACAACCACCGGGCTAGACGACTGGCCGGAACCTCCTTCGCTCATCATCCACGCACATAAAAGCACGGCATTTTGATCCATAGGTCTATTAACACCGAAGTGACGACCATAGATCTGGCTCATGGCCAACTGCTCAGGTGAGGACTGATGAGCTAGGGACGAAGGCAAAAATAAACCACAATCTTCACCAATCAATAAACCATAGAACGGTCAAGACATGTAGGGATCAAAGGCCAATGGGATTCAATAAACATCGAGCTAAAGGCTATGGGGGAGATTTCAGTGATCAACTAGAATGCTAAGACAATCATTTTCTTTACCCAATTAAACATACAGAACTAAAAGCATAAATCATACTAATAATCTACCATGTAGAAACAAAGAAAGCGTACCATAGCCCAAGTTGCCCGCTCTGAGTTGATGTCCTATGCGCTCCGTGAAACTCCCTTTTGCTGATCGAGGAGACTTCATCGATACCTCCGAGCTAACGCTAGGGGTACTCTTCTTCCCCCTCAGCCCCCCGAGCCACAAAGGGGCCACGCACACTAACCAGAGAATCAACTAGCTCCTAGCGCGGCTCGCAAGGTCGAGCTACCACTCCTCACCGAACTGGGTATCCCAACTCCCACAAGCTAAGTCAGTCAAATATAAATTTCTGCAGCGTAGCGTTATGCATCCCAGAAGAGATCCATCATCCTTCTCCTCCCTCCATTATATAGAGTTTCGAAGTCCCTTACTTTCCCAAAGTCCCATTTAATTTAATGTTTAATAATTTAATTCATAAAAATCCCCCTCGTACATGTGTCACCCATCCCCTTCATTCCTCCATAAATTAATTTCATTTATTAATTAATTACCCTTATTTCCCTCACCCACCTAAAATCATTCCTAGAATCGCTCCTAGGTGTCCCCATATTCCCTTACAAGTTTTAATGACTTTCTCTTTTATTAATTTACTAGTTGAGTTTAATTTAGAAAGTTCTTAAATGCTCGATATCTTACTAAGTTAGACTTTCTGCTTTTTCCTTGGGTTTCCCCTTTTTTTCAATGTTTCATGTTTTTTCCTAGTTTCCTAATTATTTTAGATTTCCCTCTTTCCCTTTTATTTAAAACTCAATTTGGCAGGTGTAGAAAATTAACTTTTCCCCTTTTCCCTTTTTAATTAATAAATTTTAATTAGTATAATTGAGAAAACAATTATTTTCCCTTTTTTTAATTTTATCCCCCAAAAGATTTTTTATAAATTTAAAAGAATTACTCACCCCATTCTCGACACATGATTGAAGATGATTAACATTTTTATTTATTTATTTTTATTTTTATTTTTACAAACATAATTTGCTTTTACCACAAGTTTCACCTAGACCTAGATTTTAATTTTCGAGGTTGGGCGACATTTTATTAGGGAAATTGTTTTAAATTGTTTTTAACACAATATTCATCCTAAGACCATCAAGGTTTATTCATTTATTAATTAACAATGCAGCATGCCCTTCAGGACGCACTAGGTGCTCCAAGGGTGCCATTCACCTCCTTCTGCATCCCTTGCACGACATGCCCTTTAGGACGCACTACATGCTCCAAGGGTGCCATTCGCCTCTTTCTGTTTTTCTTGCGCGATGTGCCCTTCAATATGCACTACGTGCTCCAAGGGTGCCACTCGCCTCTTGACTGACTTGATAGACATAAAAATCCCCTGGAGTCAATACTCCGCCAGGTAATCTTGTGGTAGACTAAGGGCCTCTAAGGAATAAGGCCCCTGCCTTATTGCGCGCCCCTTAGAATCATCGTGAGCGACTATCGTAGTTTGCCCTCATAGCATCGTGGGTCCTCTCGAACTAGGTAATCGTTAACCTACAGTTCGAGCCACGACGAGAGTGCTAGTAGGATGTGGTAGGGTTGTTGTCCACACCTATCCCTCAACTTCTCTGGTAGTCGTGCATGACCCCTCTACTCCACATGTGAGTCTGGTCGGCAAGCTATCGTCAGCCTGCATCATCAACGAATCACGTCAGAAATATATCCATAATCATATCATCTAATCAGATGCACTAATATCACATATACAATAATCAAACCCCAATAGTTCACTCCCCGACTCGATCCAGAGTCCAAGGGGTTTCGTTGATGCCTCTGCATCCTCGAGGTCCAAAATCCTGCACACTCAGTAAAACTGAGTCAAAATCACCTGTCTATGTTAATGCAGCAAAACGACATGTCATTAACCCATAACGCCTCATAATCAAAATCAAATGCTTAATAGTATAGTAATCTGGATCACTTGCGAGCAAGTGTCCTCAAAGAATAAGTCCACTAAGTGTGCGCAAGAGCAGGATGTTACAAATAGCCACTCGACAACAACCACTAGGAAATTGCCAATAGCCACTCGGAAACCACCACTCGGCAACACCCAACAACCAACGCCAACAACACCAACCCACATGAGTTCAACAAGTTGCCAAAGTTCACTTTTACTATGTGTATAGTAAAAAGGGTGCAAAAGGTTGACTATATATAAATTAGGTTTTTGGCCTAAAAATATTTGAGTCAAAAACCTTTTCGACCAAAAAAATTTTTGGCCAAACTCTATGTTGTCGGAGAAAAAATTGGTTGTCGGTTTTTATTGCACGAAAGTCGAGGAGTCCATTCGTGTGTGGTTCGATTTGATGTTCAATTTTTCGACTGAAAGATGTACCTTTTCGATCGAAAGATGTACCTTTTCGGTCAAAAAAATGAAAACTTCAGTTGAAAAACAATTTCTAACAATTTTGCACCTCCATTCTCACAAATGTGTTACTCACCTTCATGATTTTACCCCATTCTGAACACCTATTTTTATGCAAGATTGGTGGTGGTGGCGGCCATAGTTTTAGAGGTGGAGGAGATAGCAATGTGATTTTCAATGCTACAAGGTCTCACTGAAGATAAGATAAGTAAATATTATAGACATAAAATTTCTTTAGAAATATTAATCAATAGAAAAACTATAAGATATCTAACAAATACGGAGATAGGAAGTATGTTTAACATTTCAATTGTCAAAATGAACCTCATTAACCATGGTTAATGGTTTTTAATTCTCACTCATCATAGCTTAGTTTGATACACTCTAATCCCATTTGTTTATTGTTATCATACAATATTGTTGCATGATTCAAACACAGTTTGGCCTAATGTAAAAAGTAGTAATTAATGGGACTAAATAAAATAAAAACAATGAAAATAAAGTGCCTTACATCATTAAGGCATTTGGCTCTTTCGGGAAATAAGTCTTTGAATGCAGTGAAACCCTTGGAAATCATTGACCTGGCCATATAGATAGTACACAACATAATATAAGGTGCACTATAAGTGATTACATGGTAGTTTGAGATAATATCCAATTTAGAGTGTTTTGTATTTTATTAAATATGGAAATCATAACAATCAACAAAGATCAAATGACATTAAAATTAATTATCATCGACATTGCAATGAGACAACGTGCGCTAGGGTTCTCTGCTGAATTTTGAACCTGACTCCGCCACCCTCTACTATGTGTTGCGGCCATGGAGGTCGAGGGAGGGGCACCCCACACCCCCTCCTACAACTCTGTCACAAGAAAGGAGCATGGCTCCTCACACTTCAAGCGCCCAACCTTTTAACTCCCGGAGGGCATGTAGAAAATCATCTGGGAGGACGAGATGCCAAAGGAAAAACCAATGGACATTGATCCAGAAACTAGCAAGATGAAAGCCAAATGCACCTGGGAACCTGGAAAATGCATTCCACAAGCTACGACAGCTCCAAAATACACCATCAACTCTCCAAGACTCAAAGATCAAAAGAAATATATGAGAGATTCTGCCCTCATAGGAAAATTCTTGGGCTTATGGCCTTCTGAAAAGGACCTGGTCAAATGGATAAAGCATTGGTGGAAACCCAAAGGACATTATAACCTCCAACTTGGATCAAAAGTCTTCTTCACAATCATTCTGCACAACCTGGAGGACAGAAATCGAATCTTCGAGGGGGGGCGTACTTCTACAACTCAGCAAGCCTCTTTCTTAGATTCTGGACGAAAAGATTCAACCCCGAAAAGGAAGACTTTACACACGCACCGGTCTGGTTACGGTTGTACTCACTCCCAAAGGAATTCTGGTTGTAGAAAATACCATCGACAGCTACATTAAAGCTTCGGAAGCAACCAAGAAAAGAAGGTACACTTCTTATGCTCGCATCTGTGTCTATTTAAACATTTCAAAACCACTTCCTGGAACCATAGTTCTAGATTATCAGGATGATGAATGGTCCCAAACCCTAGACTCCAAACACATCCCCTTTTGTTGTGGCAAATGCCATGAGCATGAACATATTTTCCGTGAATGTCCTCTAAATGACCCACCCAAGCTAGCTCAGGACGACTCTGACAAGAACAAGGAAGGATACACCCAAGTCACGGGACACAGAAAACATCAAGCCAAGAGAATGCCACCCCAAGTTTCCCCCGAAGCCCCCACCAAGAACTCCTTTGATGCTCTACAAACTACATCGGATACCCCCCCCCCTTGTCCAACAACCCTCTGACAACTCCTACAGCCGGTCAAACCTCTGCACCACCAGTTCCCCTAAACCATCCCACCTCCCAACCAACAATTCCAACGCCGAATCTTCCAAATACACTCGGCCATGAAATAGGAGATCCAGATACGAACCTAGAGTATCAGGATATGGCAGACATTGACATGGCACATCTGGAGCAAGATTATCGCAAACAACAATTATACACCATTCCTCCAGACCAGTTGCGCAAGGTACACAAAGTCTTTATCAATTCCTCGACAGGAGGCTCAGCAAGAGCCAACACAAACCTAGGCATACAAAAGGACACCTCGAAGGAACAACGCAAGCCTACAAAATAAGAGAAGAGGAGAGGCAGAAGACCAACACACCAACTCATTCAAGATGTAGGCAACGTTTTGGTCAATTCAGGCCAAATCCAACTAAACTTGGAGAGCTTTCCTCCCCTCCAACCTTCACCATCATCATGAAGATACTATCCTAGAACATAAGGGGCCTCAACACAAAGAGAAAACAAGATTTGCTCAAAGACAGAATCAAGAAGTATCAACCAGACATTCTACTCCTACAGAAAACAAAATGCGCAGGATTAGAGGCGAATATCACTATACAAAGATGTTGGAAATAAGCGCAGTATGTGGAAGTGGACGCCAGAGGGGCGGCTGGAGGTTTTGTGATACTCTATAACCCCACCACATTCCTACTGAATAATTTTTTCACCTCCAAATGGACCATTACTGTGTCCTTTCGCCTCATCAACTCGAATAAACAAGGCTATATCACAAATGTTTATGGCCCCCACAAACCAAGGGACAAGGAAGTCTTTTTGGAACACCTAGAATGGATCACAGAGCATTTGGGCCCACAATGCTGGATCCTTGGGGGAGAATTCAACATGATCACAGGGTTGGAGGAGAAAAAGGGAGGTCATCACTCTCTGGGCAACGACAACATAAATTTTAATGATACCATCGGTCGTTTAAACCTCATAGATGATGTAACAAACAATGGGCTATTCACTTGGTCAAATAGGCGATCGGGAGCACAACATGTCTCCTGCAGACTTGATCGCTTCCTAATTTCCGAAGCCATCATGATGGATGGCCTAGCGTGGAATGCCACGGTGATAGACACCCCGGGATATGACCACTGGCCAATTTTATTAACCCTCAACATCACTGGTACCCCGGGTAGGAAATCGTTTAGATTTGAAAAATTATGGTTGAAACACCCAGATTTCCAAACAAACATAAAAACATGGTGGGAAGAGGCATCCATTCAAATAGGGACCCCAATGTATCGGTTCCAACAAAGGCTCAAGAACCTCAAGCAACATCTAAAATCCTAGAACAAGTCCACCTTTGGCAACATCTTCCAGGCACAGGAAAATCTCAAACAACAAATGCAAACACTACAACAACAGATCCGATCACAAGGCTTGACGAAAGACCTTAAAATGTAGGAGGAACTTATAAATAACCAGATTGTAGAAAGGAAAGCGTAAGAAGAAGTACTATGGCGACAAAAATCTCGCATACAATGGCTGAAAGAAGGGAAAAAAGGCACAAAATTTTTCCATAGATCTATGATCCAGCGACACCAAACCAACCACATCACACACTTAGTTTCGGCGCAAGGCACAAAAATTTAACAACATGAAGATATGGAAAAGGAACTGCTCTCTTACTATCAAACTCTTCTCAAGGAACCCCCAATAGATCGCTCGCGGGCCATAGAGAACATCCTCAAGAACATTCCCAAGGAGGTCACCAAAGAGCAAAACGAAGCCCTCATGAGACCAATAACGCAAGAAGATGTCGATCAATCACTCAGGGATACCCAGCTAGGCAAAGCTCCTGGACCAGATGGCTTCACCTCGGACTTCTTTCACTACTGCTGGAGCATTATCCGGGAAGAGATTTGGGAAATCATCGAGGACTCTAGAATTTATGGAAAAGTCCTCCAAGCACTCAATGCAACCTTCCTCACCCTCATACCCAAGGAAAACAACTCTATGTGTCCATCACACTTCAGGCCTATAGCCCTCTGCAACGTCATCTACAAACTCCTCACCAAGATCATTGCCACCCGACTTAAACCCATTCTCCCTCTCCTGATATCTCCAGAAAAATCAGGCTATGTCGAAGGCAGACAAATCATGGACAACGTGATACTAGCTCATGAGCTTATTCACTCACTTCACTCCACCAAAACTCCAGGTATGCTCCTAAAACTAGAACTATCTAAAGCTTTTGACAAGTTGAGTTGGAACTACTTAAGATCTTCCCTCCTAGCCTTTGGTTTTGACCCGGATTGGGTCTCCTAGATTGTCAATCTCACCTCCTCAGCTCTTTTCTCCATTCTTATTAACGAAGTCCCCCCCAAACCCTTCTCTCCTTCACGAGGCATAAGACAAGGAGACCCGCTTTCGCCTTTTCTCTTCATCCTACTAACAGAAGGACTAAGCCGCACCGTCAAAGCAGCTATCGGGGACCTCTCCTTCTCTGGCCTCACACCCCATGGAATTTCTCCCCCCATATCGCACAGTCATTTCGTAGATGATATACTTCTTATGGGTATGTCTACAGCTAGAGAAGCCATGCGATTCAAGGCCATCATGGACCTATTCTAGAGGCTTTTGGAATGGAGGTGAACCTATGCAAATCTCAAGTGTTCTTCTTTAACACCTCGATGGAAATCCAATGTCACCTCACTCAAATCTTAGGCTTTACCCGCAACACCCTCCCCTCTGTCTACCTCGGAATTCCCCTCATCGACAATCCACTCACAAATTCTTCCTGGGACTCTCTTTTTTCCAGCTTCAAAAAAAGACTCAATCTATGGACCTTTCGCTCCCTCAATCTGCTTGGTCGCCTCACCCTACTCAAATCCGTCCTGCAAGCTCTTCCTGTCTACATTTTCTCATCCATGGTGGCCCCTTCTTTCATTCTCAACACTCTAAGAATGCTTCAAAGAAGCTTTATTTGGCAGGGAAACAAAGAGGGGCACAAAATGTCCCTGGTAAGCTGGCAAAAAGTCTGCACTCCAAAAAAGGATGGAGGACTAGGCCTCAGAGACCCAACTATCCTCAACAAGGTCCTGAGTGCCAAAATCTGGTGGAAGTGGTTAAAGAGACCACAAGACCTGTGGGAAAAACTATGGAGAAAAAAATACACCCCCACTTGGCCTGAACTAGAGCTCATCAGGTGGACTGGCCAAAGCCCGGGATCGTTAATCTGGAATGCTGCCAGAAACAAT
Source organism: Picea engelmannii (assembly GCA_009831015.1). NCBI lineage: Eukaryota > Viridiplantae > Streptophyta > Pinopsida > Pinales > Pinaceae > Picea > Picea engelmannii. The sequence continues at coordinate 8,710 of ML863605.1, read as the reverse complement.
CGGGGACTTATCATGGACCACTCATTCTGGGAGTTGCAGAATGGCTCCTCACCCAACTTCTGGAGTGACTCTTGGCAACAAATACCACCCCTCAACACTGATTTGAATATCAACAACCTCATCCCACCTACAATGGTCGCAAGACTCCACAAAGTGATAGACTATTGGAAGCCTTTTGATCCAGGGGAAATCTGGCGCACTTGGAAAGACTCACATGAGCACCTGCACATTCCCCCACAACTCAACCTTCGTCCCTTACTGGAGCATCTAGCCGCAAGGAAAATTTATAGCCAACAAGGCAAGGACATACTCAGATGGGGCCACTCCACCACAAGAACCTTCAACATTTTAGAGGCCTATTACATAAAAGCGGAACACAAAAGCTTACCTCAAGAGGATGTTTGGGGGAAAATTTGGGATATGAAAACCTGGCCAAAAATCAACACCTTTCTTTGGTTAGTGGCGTACAACAACATCCTCACCTGGGATAATCTCCAGATAAGAGGCTTCATTGGTCTATCCTGGTGTCATCTCTGTAGCCAAGAGGAAGAAACACAAAACCACCTTCTAAATCTTTGTCCCTACAGCTCATGCATATGGGATCAAAGCGCCAGTATCATGAGAACGTCAGACAGAAACCACACAGGCTTAAAGGAAACCATTAAAGGGTGGAGAAGCTCAACATTTCAATCACCCGTCGTCAACAGAATTTGGCAGTTGCTCCCGGGCTTCATCCTCTGGAACATATGGAAAGAAAGGAATGGAAGAATCTTCAAATCAACCACCAGGAGTTGGAAAGAGGCATGGAATTTAATCCAAACCAATATCAATGAAACCCTCTCAATACAATAGTGGACAGAGCAAGACCTCATACCACCTCCGAACGAAATTCACATTCTTAAGGAGTGGAAAATCAACTTCACTCCCACACCTGAACGAGCATTAGAAAACGCAAGAAGACACACAAGCCCAATTCAATGGGATGCCCCACCCAAAGATTGGTTTAAACTCAACTTCGATGGAGCGTCTAAAGGGAACCCAGGTCCAACAGGCTATGGAGCAATTATCCGGAATGACAAAGGGGAAATACTCTATATCCTGGCAGATAACATGGGACAAAATACCAACAATGCGGTAGAAATATGGAGTCTCCTATGTGGTCTTCAAGCAACTACAGAGCACGAGCTTTTCCCTCTCATTGTAGAAGGTGACTCACAAATTGTGATAAACCTCCTCAAGCATATAATCAATGGGGCAGACCCGGAGAAAATATCCCCAAGCTGGAACTAATGAACGGACTTTGCAGAATAAAATCAACTCTTCAACATCGATGGGCAATCCTTCCGTCTCATGTCAAAAGAACGACCAATCAAGTGGCTAATTGGTTATCCAATATGGGTGTCGAATTGGAGAAAGGGGTCCTCTCATGCTCCCCTGAAGCCAACCCCACTCACCCCGCAGTCATCACATGCAGGAACCTAGCTCACACAAAAGACCAACCCCCGGATGGGGTGCCCACAGGAAATGTCGGACGCAGCACAGAATAGAGCCACGTGGCAAGGCCACTTGGCAACCGGTGGCAGCCTATTGACACGTCTACCCTCACATGCTCGTTGGTATACACATCTGCCATCACCTCTCCTCCCACACTCGGACCAAGAAGTTCACACGTTCCAGAGCCTGCAAATCTTCATGGTGTTGCACGGAGAGCCCTTCCGGTCACCTCAACACCAGCTAGTCATGAATTTTTCCCCCTTGTCAATCACAATGGCTCTTTTCCTTCATAACGACCTCCCCGAAGCTCATTCCATCATCCGCTCTTCTCCACAGCTCTGGCGTGATTCCTCCTTTGATGTTTTAGAGCTCTTTGGTGAGTTTCCTCCTTTGACGTTCTGGAACTTTCTGGTGAGAACCCTCTTTTCCTTAATGCCACAACCCAGAGGTAGACCAAGGCGTGGAGTTGCCTGGTACCAAGCCAGGGGAAGGAAACCACCCCCCTCTATACAGGCGCGCGATTCCACAAGCTCTCCACGAGCTTCTTCCCCCCTCTGCAATTCGGATTCTCCACCTTTGTTGGCCCCCATGGATGTTCACATGCCCGATGAAGGATTACCTTCTCCTCTTCCCCTTCTAGCCATCCCCCTCCTTCAATTCCACCAGTGGATCCAGTTACAGGCCTCTCCCCCCTCTCAAACCTCTATGGTTGTAGGGTCGAGTGGTCTGATCTCATGGGTAATTCGATTGGCTATGCGCCACCTTCCCCCCTCACCTCCTCGAAGACCCTACTTTCCCCCACCACCCCCTCGTCCATCCTCAACCTTTTCTCATTCCTCCTCTCCGCGCTCCCATTCCCCACCTAATAGCAGGGACGTTGAGCGAGCTAAGATCTGGACCATTCTGAGCACCATAAAAAAGGATCTGCAGGACATCAAAACAACCATGCGAGAAGTACAGACAAGGGAGGATGACCGTTGGTGACAAGTGGATAATGTGATGGAATTTCTGCAAGACCTCCAAAGAGCCATGGCAGAACGAGAGAAAGGGAAAGCTTAGGCAGTACAGGTCTATGCCGGGCTGCGTCTTGGACCAGGTTACTAATGCACTCCATTGTTTTTTTCTGCACATACTGTCAATATTTTGGCCCTGCCTGGCATAGCAAAATTCTGGCTCACATGCATCTAACATCTAGCCCTGAGTGGCCACGTAGCTAAGTTTTTCTATGGATTAAATTTTGTACAACGGTGGTTTCCCGTTTGGGCATTGTTACCTCTTTTTTATTTTAGACACCTCTCAGAGGTGGTTTTCCAACAGAGCACCAATGCTAGGTAGATAGATTACTCTCAAACTTCTGCAATTGTTTTTGACCAGGAATCAATACACAATCTAACTTACAAAAAAAAAAAAATCAACAAAGATCAAATATCCAAATAAGACTTATTCTAAATGTTTGAATGAAAGCCATAAATAATTGATTAATACAATTCATAACCTTAAAAAATATACATTTAATTATAGATTTTTATAATTTATTTTAGAATATAGAAAATTTATTTTCTTTCTTTTCAAAATGTAGGAACAATTTCAAAAAATAGTGAATCAACTTTAAATACTAATATTTTAATTTTAATGATTAGAATTAATAATATTAATATGAAAACTTCCTTTACCTTATTTCAGCATTCCCAATCTACTTAGAAAATATGCTACTTATTATTATTACTTATTTACCCATCAAATAAAAATAAAAATAAAAATAAATATTATTATTATTTTACCATCAAATCAAATCACATACCTTTAGTTTTCGTGTGGTCATTATTTCAACCCAGGAAACATACTCCATATTATGAACTTACATGGCATTGATGTAACAGTGGAACGAAACTTTCTTTCCCAACCTTTCCTTTTCGTGGGCTCGGCTCATCATTTCAACCCAAGGGACATACTCCACGTGAACTCACATGGCATTGATGTAACGGCGAAGGCTATCCACCATGCAGCAGCCCAATCATTGGGAAGCTGCTGCATGGTGTATTAATTGAGATGGTGCATGACCATCCCATGCCATATACCATGCACCATAAAACTCGGCGCGTTCATACATGACATGCATGGCATGATATTCCGCCATCCTGTGATTCCTTTAAACGGCGTCTCCAACTCCTCCGTCAGCGATCAGGCGCAATTCAAAATTTGAAATGTATTAATATTCATCATCTCTATATTCTTTGCAAGAAGGAATTTATCTCTACCCAAAGAAACGACTAATGATGCTAATTCCATGGCGCACCCCCCTCCTGATAGCCTTCACCTCCCTCTTCATACCACTTATTCCTGCACAGGTCGAGGAGGATCATCCACATACCACTTTCATCTTCGACGGATTTAATGGAACCGACTTGATCTTGGAAGAGGATGCTTCAATCATCGGCTCCAACTCCGTGCTCGCCCTCTCAAACGACTCGCAGTTCATGCTCGTCCGCGCGCTGTATTCAATTCCCGTGCAGATGAAAAAAAATGAGACGCTTTCCTCCTTTAGCACTACCTTCATTTTCGTCATGGTGCATCCTCCCTCTGCCGCAGTCGGACACGGAATGGATTTCATCATGATGCCCCACAGATCTCCCATCGGCGCTCTGCCGTCTCAGTATATGGGCTTGCTTAACCTCACCAACAACAGGTAGCCATACAATCACTTATTCGCAGTGGAGTTCGACACGATCAACACTGTGGAATTCTATGACCCCGACGACAACCATGTGGGTGTGAACATCAACAGCCTAATCTCGGGGCAGACCAAGCCTGCCGGGTATTGGAATGGGGCGGACATCTTCCATGGATTGAGCCTCAAGAGTGGACAGAACATACAGGCCTGGATCGATTACAATCATCCTCAAAGCCGCCTCGACGTTACCATCATGTTGGTCGGCTCGCCGAGACCGCAGAAGCCGCTGATATCTCTGAAAATCGATCTGGGAAACGTTCTGCAAGAAAAGATATTCGGGTGCTTTTTGGGTGCTTTAAATATTTTGGTATTTTTGTTATATTATTTTCATAAGTTAATTCATTGTTAATTTCCATATTTTTTTTTCT
>ML863603.1:0-15188 GCA_009831015.1 Picea engelmannii | reverse complement strand
ATATATATATATATATATATATATATATATATATCACAATGATACAATATTTATCATTGGCTTACCAGGCTTATCACTATTCTTCTATGTTTCTCTACTCTCCTGTATCAGTGTCTCTCTGTCCATGTCCATTCAATGCACCATTCATATTCTCTGTATTTCAGTTGTTGCACACTCCTCCTTCTACACGCCTGATTCCCTCTCAACAAATGCCCCCATCTCTTCTTTCTCCTGCCTTCTTATAGTCTCTTTGCACCTTGTGCATGCCCTATGCACAATGCTTCTACATGCTCTTCATGTCGAGTTCTCTGCCTGTTCATCATTGAAACTCTTCAACTTCTCTAGCTGTTAAACCCATGTGTCCATCATCATTGGGTGTTATGCTGAGATTCCTTAGCCTCTCCAATAGTCGAGACTCTTTGTCTTCTCTGTCACAGTCGAGCTCATCCTTTCTGTTGTAGTTGCAGGCTTCAATGCTCATCCATCTGTCAATTGCCTCTATGAACAGTATTCATTCCACTGGAAGATTCCTTGAGACTCTTCAACTCCTCTAGTAATCACACAGAAGTCTCTTCAAGTCCTCTGGCAGAAACCATCAGTGGCTTCTAGTAGTTACACTGTGAACCTCCAAAGACCGCTTTAGCAACTGAATCACCACTGATTGATTAACTGTGAAGAGTGTTATCACTAAAATTTCATCCGCAAATGGTTACAAGAATCCAGCATTGTCAAATATTTATGAGGTCACCCATGCACCAAAATTACCACAAAATCATTTCCAAAAGGGTCAAAAACTATACAACCAGTGACAAAATTAAAGTGCGCTATGACTACACAAGGCGCACGCGCACATGCACAAAACAAAAATGCAGGAAAAGTGCACATGCGCATGATGCGCGACTGTGGTCGCTAAAAGCCACACACATTTAAGAACAGCGCATTTATGAGAGTGGTCGGCCTCCCACCCACTTCTAGTTCATCTTCCAAGTTGATTTGACACTCAAATCTAGACTGGATCCGACTGGGTGGCTGGTCAAAAACCTAAAAATGCCCTAATTATCCTCTTTCCACACTACAAGTTGGTTGAACAATACCTCAAAGAGGTGCTATAAAAAGGCCATGGGTGCACTTCATTTTTTAAGGAATTCAATAGAAAAGTTATGCTGCTACTATTCTCTTGAGGAATCCTCTATTCTCATCAAGAGTATACTAGCACCATTACATTGGGAAATCCATCTCACCCCTTGAGTGGACTAGCAAATAATTATTTCACCATTTTCATTCAAAGTTGTAAGAAGAGCTTATTTGTGGGGGTCCAAGAGCCCTCCCTTGGAGGAAGAAGGGACTCATAGTCCTCTTTCTTCTTGGTGTTTTCTTTCACTGATATAAACCTTACCATTGGTGACATGGGTCTTATTGTTTCTTTTGTTCTTATGTCCCTATGCTAACTAGTTTAGTTGTTATTTTAATTCTTAGTTATTCTTTTATATTTCTTTCTCTAACCCTTTTCCTTACAGATGTCCTGCTTAGCAAACCCAACTAAGCTTGCAAGCACCTCCCTTTTGCTCATATAGGTGGAAAAAGAGGTGCAACAAAGAGAAACAGTAGCCCTTCAAGCATATTCTTGAATAACCTGCACCATTGGATTAGAAATGATGGGTCTCGTGCTTATTTCGCCATTTCGCAATTCGGCCTTTCAGCATTTCAGCATTCCGGCATTCGACTTTTTGGCATCCATGTGGTGAGGCATCTTGACTCTCCAAGTCATGATCTCTGAAATAGAGATTAGCTTCATGCTACCTCCTCCCTTGAGCCTTCTTCAATGTGGCCATGGGTTATGACCAAGAGCCAATTCTGACCATGTATTTTGCATTTCGTGTTTCGGGGATTCTATGATGAGTCGTCTCGACTCTCCATGTCCCAAACTCTAAAATGGAGATTGTCTCTTTGAACTCTTCTCTATAACTCTTCGACAATGTGACCACTAGCGGTGACCATAGCCTTATTCGAAAACGCATTTCGGCGTTTCGTCATTTCGGCATTCCTGTTGCAAAGTGTTTTGACACTCCAACACCCGGTATCCGAAACCAACACCAAAAGGTGTTTTTCTCTTTTCGGTATTTCGGCATTCCGACATTCCTTGTGATGAAGTGTTTTGACACTCCATCTCCCGATATCCAAAATCTACACAAAAAGGTGTTTCAGCGTTTCGCATTTCGTGACTTTGGGACTCCTGTGATGAAGAGTCTCGATTCTTGACTCCTCCAACTCTCAGTATCTGAAACTCCGGTTGATGTGCCTGTTTCAGGATTTTTGGAGTTTCGCATTTTGGCACTTTGGGACTCCTGTGATGAAGAGTCTCGACTCTTGACTTCTCCAACTCCCAGTATCCGAACCTCTGATCTATGTGCCTATTTCGGGGTTTTGGGGTTTCGCATTTCAGCACTCCGAGACTCGTGTGATGAAGAGTCTCGACTCTTGCCTCCTCCAACTCTCGGTATTCGAAACTCCAGTTGATGTTCCTGTTTTGGGATTTTATTGTTTCACATTTTGGCACTTCCTGTCGTGAGTTGCTTCCTTGACTCCTCCAGCTCCTGGTATCCGAAACTCTGAAATGGATTTTACGCTTCTAATCTTGCCATGTGATCATCATTGCACTACTGGTCCTGCCACTTTCTCTTGTTCGTCATCGTCAGGCTGAGATTGCCATTAATGACAAATAAATACTATGCCTGCATGTTCTTGTCATCAAATGAACAAGCACACTCTCGCACTCTGCGTGCACCTCTGCACTATCTCTTCTGGTCTTCACGAGCTTGCTCTGCTTCGTCTCCCCAAAATAATTCTGGTGCACGCCTGACACATTATACCTATACTCAAGCCATCATCATTGTTGTACTTTCCATCAATGAAAAGCATACATTGCCTGTAAAACATGCCAACATATAGATCACATTAAGTATCCTCTTCAAACTTCACACTAGATTACAAATTTATACAATTTTCCAATTTTAGGTATAGAGGGATCCTAATTACCCCTTATTAGGTGTACCAATACCTAGGATAAGAAGTATGTCCCAATAAATCCATAAAGGAGCATGTGTTATGGCATATTGTATGGTTTGGGATTTACTTCATGGGTGGTGGCATAGTCATGGAAGATAATGTATGATATCCATCCTCATGAGTGCATTTGTATGAGGGAGTACTTAGGCAATGAGTTACCCTTTCATCGGCACTATGTATTTCCAAACCCCTATTTGTCTTTTTATTTATTCAATCAACTTTTTCTGGCTTTTGATTTTTATTTTCTTAGTGCTTTTGTTAAGTATGCATTCATTGCATAGGACTTGAGGTGATGGTCTCTTAGCAAGGGTGTAGATATCATGCTTCACTTTCTTTCTTGATTTGTATATTTTTCTTTTCTTTCTTGTTTCTTCATTTTGATTTCTTGTTCTTTTTTCCTTTCCATTTTGAACTATACAATTTTATCTTTCTATTTTATTTTTTTATAAAGATACACCAACCTCGAGCATTCTAGCTCCTTCTCATGAGGATTGTGAGGCAAAAACCTATATGGGTGACATATGAAAACCAACCCAAAAGATAGGATAAAAAAGAGGGGATAGATGGAGTATGCTATCTATGGACTAGGATATGGACACGTTGCCCTTATTAAGGCCCCCTAGTAGTAAAAATTTTCCCAAGAGTGACAAGACTTGACTAGGAGATTAATAAGGCCCTTATTAATTTCAAAGCATCATGATTCATAATCCAATTCAACCCATGATCATTATTTTCATGCCCAAAACATTAACATTATCACTCGATATGGCGTATCAGAACAAGGTACCTTAGTGTGTAATGCACCATGTCATCTGATGTGAGTGAGATGAGCATGTAATTGAAGGCATATGTGGGAAAGTTCCTTATGGATATTTTATAATATCATCATCATAACTACTGTCTAAAATTTGGATCATGGAGAAAATATCTCCTCTAGTTACCCCTAGGTCTGAGGGGGTAACATTCGGCTCCAACATGGGGACATGTACTCACTATAGAGAACACAAAAACTCAACAATATTTCAAAATCCAAGACCTGCACTTTGCATCAAACCTAAAAAGATATTTTACATTCTAACATAAAACTCTTAGTAAATGTGAGTAGGGGGGTATGGTCCCCTTAGTAGATGAAAGGTAAAAATAAAGGGCAGTAAAACCATAACATCAATATATATTTACAACTAAATACAAATGTATATGAGAAAACACAATCAAGATGCATGAAAGAAACACACAACATGACTTACAACTACCCTAAACCAAGGCTAACAAAATCAAGTGTCGATTGGAAAATAAATCTTGAGAAGTTTTCCATTAACTAGTAAAGGAATTTTTTCTTCATCCAAGTTGGCCAAGTAAAATGAGTTAATTCCATCCTTCCTCTTGATTACATAAGGACCACGCCATAGAATATCAAACTTCTTGTGCATACTTAGATTTTCTTTTCTCTCATCCCACAAGAGTACAAGACCTCCTTCTTCAAGTTGTTTAAGTCTTGATTTGTGATTAAATACCCCTTTGATTCTATCTTGATTCCTTGCCATTTGATTAAAAACATGCCTTGTAGATTCATCCAATTCTACAAGTTGATCAATCATTCCTTGCAAAGCCTCCTGATATGTTGTAAAGTGTTACATAATATGTAATATAGTTATTTGGAGGTTAATATGCAATTTTGCTTCCATTCCATACGCTAACTCAAAAGTTATTTTTCCAATAGAAGTATTAGTCATGGTACGATATGCCCATATTGAATGTTTTCTATTAGGATATTTAGACACTTAGGAGTTAGTTAAGATCAACTTGGTTTAATGTGTCATTAGGTTAAAGTGAGTTTCTTAGTGTGTTTCTTTAGTATGAATTTGTAATCCGGCGGTTATGATATGTTCCCAAAATAGAGTTATTTGATGACTCATATTCTCCTCGATATTAACAACTACATTTATGTGTGACTTAACACATTATTGTTCCATTTTCTATATTAAAGAGCATGTAGGTTCATTTGTCGATGACCGATTGTGAGAAACCCTCTTGTAAATCTCTTGTAAAAAATTTCTTTTGCATTAATAAATTGCTCCAAGTGCCCGCGTTGCTTGAGGCCATGGATGTTTCCCCATAGGGGTTTTACCATATAAAAAAATCAGAGTGTTGATATTTGATCTGGTTATTTAAGTGGTTACTGAAGGTGTTCATCCTCTATTGGGATACCCATGTTTTTGAACATGGTATCAAAGTGCATTTGAAGACCCGCTCCTATTGTAGATCAAGATCTTGGAGCTTTGTTGTCGCATCTATGTTTTCTTCCATTTTTATAAATTTATAGGTTGAGAGGACTATTCCATTGCATCCAGATCACTTCTTTAATATATAAACACTTTTTATTTCACTCGAAAAGGTTTTTGTTTTCCCAAGATACGACCATTTCAGTCAGATCTGGAGGTATAAAGCTTGAATATGCCCTTTTAAATTTTTACAGAGATTTTATTTCAATTTTTTGCTTTTATTCCAGGTTGCTACTCTTTTCAATCTGTGTATTCTATTTTCCCTATGCTCTGTGTGATCTCAAAAAATTAGGAATAGAGCGAAAATGGTTTTCTTGTCTGTGTCTGCTCTTTGTCATGTGCTTTGTGTGATCTCAGTAAATCAGAAATAGAGGAAAAAATTTCATTTTCCGAGTAAGTTAACTGAGATCTAACCCTTGTTGTCATCATGAAGAAAAACAAATTACAGTGTGAACAAAAGAAAATAGTTTTTTTTTAGCATGCACTCCAAGGTTGTATTCCACGACAAAAACAACAACAACACCCCCAATCCTCCTTCTTAAGATTATAATGTGTTTTGCACTATCTCACTTGGTTAAAAGTTGCTTTATTAAGTAATAGGTCTTGAGTTCAACTCTCTTTTTTGTTAGTTTTTTGAAAAAATTAATGCATTCACTATAAAGTGCATTTTACTTAATTTTAAAAGTGAATCATTATTAAATAACTTCAATATTTTATTTTAAGTTATTTGTTTTGCATGCAACCTTCATTTATAAAGAAACTTCATTGTAAAAGTGATTCTCACTTGTTCTATAAAAGTGGGTCACTTCATAAACAACTTATTTGTAAAATAGAGGTTATAAGAAAGTTAGTGAAGGAGGGGCATCACCACGTGGACCAACTTCTACTTTCCATGTGGCTCTTTGGTTACCATTTATGCCTTTTTTCAAAAGGGCATAACTTTCACATCTGAAGTTCGTTTTCAGTGCCATTTTTGTAAACAACCTATTTTTTCAAGAACTTTCCATCCAGACCATTAGTTTAGATTTTAAATCCATATTCTCTACATATTTAATATGGCTTCTCCTAGTGATTTTTTGCTTACTAGTACCAACTACTTCTCATGGAAATCCCATATGGAAGATGTATTAATAAGTAAAGGATTGTACCATATTACATTGGCAAAAGAACTAGAACCCACCGATGATGAAAATAAAGCCAAATGGGATAATAAGAGTGACAAATAACGTGGACTAATCAAAATGTCCATATCTCCTAATTTAAGGTGTCACCTTCAAGGAATTGATGGCCCAGAGAAATCTTGGGAAAATATTGAAGATGTGTTTGTTAAACACAATATTATTCAATCCTACCAATTAGAAAATTAGTTAATGACTTTAAGTCCCAATGATTTTCCTTTCATTGAAGATTATTTATCTAACTTAAAAACAATCATACTTTTATGTATAGACTGCAAAATAGATCTGAAGGAAGACCGATGCATCTATATTATTCTTTATAATATTGGTAGTGCATATTTTGTGTTTGTATCTACCCTTTATGCCACCAAAGAACCTCCATGGAGTGATTACCAAAATCCCTCTCTTGAGTATTTTTTTGATGCTCTTATTCGAGAGAAAGATAATCTTGTGTAACTTGGATTGATCAAAACTACAAGTACATCCAACAAAGCCTTAGTTTCCCAGCAGAAAGATACATCCAAGATTCCAAATAAGCAACATCCTCACCTCAAAAAAAAGAAAAACAACGTTCCTAAACCCTCTTCACCAGCTTCTACTCCTAATGGTGACAAAGGAGCAAATTCCAAAAATAAGAAGACTGACAAACATTGCAACTTTTGTCGGAAAGATGGTCATGTGGAGTCCAATTTTTTTTAAAATATGGAAGCCTTAGAAGCAGTGATGAAGAATCACAACATCAATATTGATTCCTCTTCTTCTTCTTCTCATGGACATGCACTTTCTACTTCTAGTTTCTCCTTCAATGCAACTTCTACTTCTTCTTCTAATGAGTGGCTTATTGATTATGGAGCATCTTATCATATGGATAAATTTAAAGCCATATTTTATGCTCTTAATGAATGTAACACCAAGAAAATATGTGTTGGTTTTGATATATCTCTTATTGTTGTAGGGCTCGGAATAGTTCAGGTAGAAAATGGTCATTTCAATGATGTATTATGTATTCCAAGTCTTTTCTACAACCTTATATTAGTGTATTAGATCACTCATTTAGATGAAGGAAAAATGATTTTGATTGGATCATTAGATTATTTTTCATCTATCCCGATTCTTTTAGAGTGGAAAAATTAGAGGAATCAACTTGTAGGGCCATCTTAGTGGTAGGTCCCAGTTTGGAAAATTAGGGTCCAAAACCTTCCAGCTCCATTTTGAGGCATCTAATGAAATTTTTTGGGGTTACAAATTTCCTATCATATCTAGGATCCTATGACTCTATTCTACACATTGAGACATTTCCAACTATGCAAAAATCATGTCAATCAAAGATCGTATGCAAAATTTATGCCTCCCACAAGTTCACTTATCATGTTAACCACCATGGTATGAGAGGATGCCATTCCATCCCTCATTACTCACACATATGGGGATATCCACGTATGTAATTTCAAGAAGATTCTATAAGGTCCAAAACCTATCACAGTTGAGGGTTGAGGAATTCAAAAACCTACCCCTATATGGCTATCGGGCTATGTTAAATACCAAACCGTTAGGAAGAGAAGGGGTTCCATTATTTTTCATTGTATCTTGTTCCATAGCTAAGAAAAAAATATGAGAGTGGTACTCTTTGATCATAACAGAGGAGGAGATATTTTGTAGCATCCATACAAGCCATAGGTCAAAGGAAACTCCATAGAGAGTGCCTCTTTCTATGTGCTTTCACCATTTCTATACCAGAGAAAAGAGAGCAAAGTAGCCTCACCTTCTAACTGGGTTTTCTCTCATATTGGGTTTCCCAGGTCATATCTTGTGTTTATTTGTGGATGGTATGATTTTATTTTACTATTCTATATTTTTCTCATTTTATCTATTTCATGCATAAGCAAAAAATCAGTTATGTATTATGGAGATCTAAAGGAAAAATAACCTTAATAGTAAAGATTTCAATATTTTATTAGATCTTTTGTGACAAGTTTTTACAGATCATATTGGTATCAGAGCCAGTTTTTTCTTTTGGTTATTTGTGGGAAGTTGCAAAATCCAGGAATTACCTTAAAGAGAAGTCACATAAAACCTAGCCATGGCGGATGAGTCTATTCATAACAACCCTCGTGATCCAGTAGAAGAAATATTTGAGAGGTTGGAAGCGCAATTTTTCAACATCGAACACAATATGACCCTCTTCATGGAGGCTCTAGAAAGGAATATCAAACCGTTTGGAGATAATGGAGGCTCTAACTCAAAGAACATATCAGAGGGGAAATTAGAATACCATGAAGACTCAGGAAAGGAGTCGCGGAAATAATCCAAGAAAGAGCAGTCGATTTTGCATGGCATGAACCCTTTAGAGTCCCTATTCAAGATAGAAGTGAAAGTGGACATAATTCCATACCAAGGTGAGATCAATGCATTAAAACTGAATCATTGATTGCAAAAACTACAATTTTGTTTTAACGTTCACCATATAGATGAAGATCAAAAGGTTTCGTTTTCTAGATTGAATTTACAGGTCCATGCTTTAACCTGGTGGGAAATCCATAAGGAAACACTTAGGTTGGTGGGTGATCTGCTACTAACTAGGTGGGAGAACTTCAAAACCCTCATCAAGTCCCAATTCTACCCTATCAGGTATGTAAAGGACCAATGGATCCAATGGCACTACTTCAGATAGATACAAGGTAACAATGTACAGGAGTACAACACTAAGTTCAGAAAGATGGCCATCATGTTAGGTATTTCTTCGAAGAACCAAGTTGTAATCCTCAAGTATCTAGGGAGTTTACACATTCATCTATGAAAGCAGGTGATGCTCTTCAATCCAAGGACAATGGATGAGGCATGTGTACATGCATAGTAATTGGAAAACATAGGCTAAAAGAAGGGGCAACCAAGGAGTTTGAAACAGAAAGAGTACCAGGAAGCTTCCAAGGAGGAGAAGAAGAAGTGGAAAGGGAGTAAATATAAGAAGACAATATCCACTACACATCATTGAGATCCAAACAACCATTGCAATCATTACAACATTGATGGACACATTGAGGAAAAATATTGGAAACTACATCTAGAGTTGAACCTGAAGAAACACAAGAAGGACAGAAAGAAAAATAATATTTTAGCCACAGATTCAAGAAATCAGTTTGAAAGTAGCTTGGATGTGGATGAAAATATTTTCTACACATATGTGTAGAAGGAGGTGAATCTGAGTATCCTTCATCACCAGGAAGAGAACAACATGACCAAGCTCTTCCACATCAAGATTCAGGTCAAGAAGACCAAGATAGATGCTTTGTTTGAATTTGGTTCACAATCTAATCTCATAGCAGTGGATCTAATCAGCAAGCATGGATTGGAGGTTCACAATCATCTTATCCCATATCCATTGGGATGGGTAAACAAGGATGCAGAGATAAAGGTAACGAAACAATGTAAGATTAAATTTGTTGTAAGTGTTGATTTTATTGATGAAATTGAATTGGATGTAGTACCCCTTGAAGTATGTGGAGTAGTGTTTAGAATCCCCTACATGTATACAAGGAACAAAATATTCATGCGGAGATCCAACTAGTACTGAATGATTAAGAATGGGCAGTCCTACATCATTAACACACATAAAGGCAAGTCAAATATCTCACTAGTATGTTCCAACCAAGCTAAGAAATTGATTAGTTCTAGTAATAAATATGTTTTTCTTTTCTTAAGAGAAACTTAGTCTGATGATGAGTCAATGAGAGTGAAGAAATCCCTGGAGGGATGTACTAAAGAGAAGAAACATCAGTTGGAGGATTTTCTATAGGAATATATAGAATTTTTCAAGGAGCCTAAAGGGATACCACCCAAGATGGATGTGGAGCACAAAATACAGTTATTTCCAAACTCCTCATTGTCGAATAATGGGTTGTACAAACGGTCTATTCTAGAAGTGAATGAAGTGAAGAATCAGTTGTAGCAGTTGTTGGATCATGATGTGATTCAACTAAGTACTTCACTTTGTGGGTCACCCATCATAATTGTACCCAATAAGGATGGGACTTGGATAATGTGCATCAATTACAGGGCATTGAACAAGATTACACTAAAGAATCAATACCCTCTCCCTAGGATCGATGATCAATTGGACTAGCTACGACATGTCAAGTACTTCACTAAGCTGGCTTTGAAATTAGGATATCACCACGTACAACTCAAATAAGAAGATACCACGAAGACTGCCTTCAAGACAAGGAAAGGTTTGTATGATTGGTTGGTTATGCCATTTGGTTTATGCAACGCACCAACTACATTTATGAGACTAATGAATGATGGTGTATGTCATTATCTATATTCATTTTTTATTGTCTATTTGGATGATATATTGGTTTATAGCACTACCTAGGAGGAGCGCATATCACATCTTATGTAGGTGTTAGAGACTCTGAAAAAGCACCAACTACTGGCCAATCTCAATAAATGTGAGTTTTCTCAGTAGTCTTTGGTGTATTTGGGGTATGTGATTGGTGGAGGGGAGCTCAATATAGATCCCATAAAAATGGAGGCCATCATGAAATGGCCAGTTCCTACAAATTTCAATGAAGTTAGGAGTTTTCTTGGGGAAGCACAATACTTTTGTAAGTTCATAACTTTATTTTTAGTGGTAGTTAGTAAGATTTTCTAGTGGGGGAAGAATTAGAAAAATGCATTGGATGAGATGAAAAGAAAGATCATCCAAGAACCAATCCTTGCACTACCAAACTTGCATAATCCCTTCAAAGTGGAGACATATGCAAGTGGGTATGCCATGGGAGAAATACTTAATGCAGGGAGGAAGGCTTGTATGCTATCATTTTGAAGTATTTCATGGGGAAGTTCTCAAATACCCTACCTACGATAAGGATATATATGGCTTGGTACAAGCTCTATAAAATGGAAGCATTATCTGATAGGAAAGGAGGCCATCATCCACACAGATCACTATCGACTACAATATTTGCAAGATCATAGTAAGCTACAACAAACCAGACATTCAAGTGGATGGGGTTTTTACAACAATTTAATTTGGTCATAAAGTATAAGAAGGGTAACACAAATAAGTTGGCATACATGCTTTCATGGCCACCCACATCCAAGATTACAACCTTGGGAACTCTGATTCATATTGAGCCTTTTACCGATGATGCATATAAAGAGGAATACACAAAATATGAGGACTTAAAGGAGGTGTTTCAACAACTACAGGGCCAAATTCATATAGAATAAGGTGATGGCAAGTCTAACTATCATTTCCAGAAAAGTTTACTCTACAATCTTTGTGTCCCTAAAGGTGAATGACTAAATCTTATCAAAGAGGCTCACACCTCCAAGGTTGAAGCACATTTTGGTGTTGGGAAGATAGTTTCCAATTTACAAAGGTATGTGTACTGGCCTAGAATGCAAGAAAATGTAGCACGGTATATTAGAGGATGTATACTTTGTTGTACTATCAAGCCCAGTAACATGAAGTAAGGTCTATACCATTCCTTACATATACCCACTCGACCTTGGGAAAGTATTTCCATGGATTTTGTGGGAGGCTTAACAACAACTAGGAAGGGACATGCCTGTCTATTTGTGGTAGTTGACAGGTTCAACAAAATGTGCATTCTCATGCCTTGTAAAAATACCATCAATGGACAAGAAATAACAAACAAGTTATTTGAACTGGTTTGGGTGCACTTTGGGATACCAAGGAGCATCATCTAAAGTAGGGATACCATATTTCTTAGTGAATTTTGGAATACATTATGTGAAAATATGGACACTAAGTTGAAGAGGTATACAACATTCCATACATAGAAAAATGGGAATCCAAAAGTAGTCAATAGACTTTGGTGCAACTTTTGAGGGGTTACAATCAGAAGCATTCAAAAACCTGGGATGAAAATCTGATCTATATATAACACTTTTATAATAGAGTAGTCAAACACTTCTACTAGCAAGTCACCTTTTGAAACTTGCTTTGGATATTTTCCACCTTCACCCTTAGATGTTGTATATGGACAATGAGGAGGAGTGAGGGAGGACCTCATAGGAGATGCATTAAAAGAAAAATATTTTTTGAGAAGATCAAGTAGATCCATTTGCAAGTACAAGAGACATTGAAGAAGTCATAGGAAAAGTACAAGGCTAGACATCACCAACAAAAAACATAGAGAAAATTTAGAGGGGAAGATATAGTATGGTTACAAATGAATAAGGAAAGGCTATAGGGTCCTGGTTAAAATATCAAGACTCTGTGGTATGGTCCTTTTGAGGTATTAGAAAAGGTAAGAGATAATTCCTACAGACTCGGTCTACCACCATACATGAGCATTTACTTAGCAGTGAATGTGGAGAATCTCAAACTCTATGAGCCTTCCATGTTGGATCAGGAGAAGGAGTAGGTCCTACCTCCCTTAGAGGACTTAGCACTGGATGCTCAAGCATAGTAAGTAGATAACATAATTTTGTAGAAGCAGTTCATACCTACAATACAAGGGTAGCATGACCTTTGGTAGGTTGGGTTGAAAGGACAAATTCCAGGCAAAGCAAAGTGGTACTTCAAGGAGAAGGTAGAGGAAATATTTCCTCACCTCATTCAGTAAATATTTTGGGGACTAAAAGCCTCCCTAAATGGGGAGGAATGATCCATATTTGATCACTATATTATTTTTCATCTATCTCGATGCTTTTAGAGTGGAAAAATTAGAGGAATCAACTTGCAGGGCCACTTTAGTGGCAGTTCCCAGTTTGGAAAATTCCGGTATGAAACGTTTCAGGGTCATTTTGAGGCATCAAATGACATTTTGGGGGGCTAAAACTTTCCCAACCTAGATAGGACACCATGACACTAGTATACACATCAATACCTTTCCAACGGTGCAAAAAATCACGTCAATTTAAGCTCGTATGCAAAATTTAAGCCTTCTGCAAGTTGACCTACCATGTTGACCACCATGGTACGAGAGGATGCCACGTCAACCCACATTACTCATGCATATGGGTCTAGCCACATATCTAATTTCAAGAATATTCTAGAAGGTAAAAAACCCTATCAAAATTGAGGGTTGAGGAAGTCAAAAACCAACCTCTAGATGGCTATCAGACTATGTTAAATACCAGGCCGCTAGGAGGAGAAGGGGTTCCATTCTTTTGCATTGTATCTTGTCCCATTGCTGAGAAAAACATCTAAGAGTGGTGTTCTGTGAGAAAAACAGAGGAGGAGATATTTTGTAGCAACCATACAAGCCACATCTCAAAGGAAAATCCATAGAGAATGCCTCTTTCTTTGTACTTGCACCATTTCTATACCAGAGAAACGAGAGGAGAGCAGCCTCACCTTCTAGTTTGGTTTTCTCCCGTATCGGATTTCCCAAGATATATCTTGTGTTTATTTGTGGATGGTGTGATTGTGTTTTACTGTTATCTATTTTCCACATTTTATCTATTTCATGCATAAGAATAAAATTAGTAACTAAATATTATGGAGATCTAAAAGAAAATAACCTTAATAGTAAAGATTTCAATATTTTATTAGATATGTTGTGACGAACTGTTCCAGTGGAATATCCACGGAAGTTTACAGATCAAAAAATTGTATAGTTTTCACCTCACCAGGTTATAATCAAGGATTTAAAACATCTTAAGCATGTCATCCAACTGGAATTAGTGATGATATTACCAAGTTATACAAGTTTGACAACTTTGGGTCATCATATTTTCCATCAGTCTTTGTTTCTCATAGAGATGACTTGAAAAAAATTTGGTATGAGCAGTTTGGTCATATAAACTATCGCTCATTGCAAAAACTATGTAATCAACACATGGTGACTGGACTTCCTCTTGTTTCTTGCATAGTTGGTGTTTGTGTCGGTTGTGTTCTCGACAAACATCATTGGGGAAATTTTGACAAATGTGCCTCTTGGCATGCCTTAACCCCTTTGTGGCTTGTTCACAGTGATTTGTGTGGTATGCTTTATTCTCCTTATTTCTCTGGGTGCAAGTATTTCATAACTTTAATTGATGAATTCTCCAAACACACTTGGTTTTAGTTCTTAAAAAATAAAAGCAAAGTTTTTGACAAGTTTTTGGCCTACAAGGCCCTTGTAGAAAAACAATATGGACATCAACTTCAAAGGTTAAGAATAGATAATAGAGGTGAATATCTGAACAACAATTTTACAAATCATTGCATTTCATAGGGAATCCAAAAGAAACACATCGTTCCATGTACACCACAACAAAATGGTGTTGTTGAGAGAAAAAATCACACATTAAAGGAAATGATTAATTGCATGATCCAATCTAAAGGATTAAGTCTTCATTATTGGGCGGAAGCCATCAACCATGAAAATTACATATTAAATCACACTACTACAAAGGTTTTTAAAAAATAACATTGAAAGAAGCATGGACTAACATTAAGCTAGATGTAAGCCACTTATGTGTATTTGGTAGTGTAGCATGGGCTCACATTCCTGATGAGAAAAGGAAAGATTTACAACCTAAAAGTGAGAATTGTATTTGTGTTGGTTATTTTGAAGATGTCAAAGGTTACAAAATTCTTCAACCTCATTATATTGAAATTATTATTAGAAGAGATGTTAAATTTGATGAAAATTTGTTGTCCTGCGAGCCATCTTCAACATTTTTGCCATCTACAGCCTGCAAT
>ML863602.1:0-10065 GCA_009831015.1 Picea engelmannii | reverse complement strand
AAATATTAACTTCATTAGGATATTTATTCCTAATTTTGCAGAATTGATTAAACACATCACTGGTATGCTAAGGAAAGATTTAGAAGTTAAATGGAATGATGCAACAATGGATTCTTTTGAAGCTATTAAGAAAGCTCTTATGTCAGCTCCTACTTTGATCAACCCATACTATTGTAAAGATTTCTATATATTTTCATTTTCATCTAATGATACCATTACAACAGTGTTACTTCAGAGAAATGATCAAGGGTAGGAACAAACAGTAGCATTCTTTAACAAGACACTAAGAGATGCTGAGGTAAAGTATGATCCTATTGAAAAACAGGCTTATGCTTTAATCAAATCACTTAAGGCTTTTAGGATCTATATTTTTCATGAAAATGTTATAGCTTATGTACCATCTAGTTCAGTCAGAGATGTACTCATACAACCAAATATAGATGGAAAAAGAGCCAAGTGCATTGCCAAACTCATTGAGTTTGACATTGATATATACAACCAAATTGATAAAGGGTTAGGGTTTGGCAAAGATTCTTGCTGAAGAGAATTGTGAGGTGTTGGGTATTAATTTCATTAGCATAAATGTAGAGGATGCACAATCTGAAATCTCAGTTGAAAAGTACAGTCATGATCAGCAAGTATCAACCCATTTGTCTTCTTGTGAATGGTAAAACAATATAGTATATTTTTTATAGAACCTTGCGGCCCCTCCAAAGACGAATCAAACACAGGTAAGAAAACTTAAACTCAATGAAATCAAGTTTTGTATTAATGAAAATATGCTCTATTGGAAAGACCCCTCTGGGATGTTGTTGAGGTTCCTTGATAAAGATGAATCAGTTAAGGTTATGCATCATTTTCATAGAAGCAATTGTGGTGGCCATCACTACTAGAAAACCACAACCCACAATATTTTGAGGGTTGGTTACTATTGGCCATGTTTATTTTCTGATGTTTTCTCTTATGTAAAGACATGTGACAAGTTCCAAAGGTTCACTGGAAAAAATCAGCTAAAATCCCCCCCATTGAAGCCTATTATAGTCACTGGACCCTTCCAACAATGGGGGTTGGACTTCATTGGAGAGATACATCGATATTCAAGTGGCCAACATAGGTGGATTCTGGTAGCAAGTGATTACTTTACAAAATGGATCGATGTTATTCCTACCCGAAATGCCACTCATTCTGTAATCATAAATTTCTTGAATGATCATATTTTTGCTAGATTTGGCTGCCCCAAGAGACTTGTTACTGATAATGCATCTTATTTTATAGTTGATTCTTTGGTGAAGTTATGTGGTGACATGGGTATTCATCTTGTTCATTCAAATGCCTACTATCCTCAAGGAAATGGCCTTGATGAATCATCAAACAAAATCCTAGTGAGGATTACTAGAAAGTTGCTTGAATAAAACCAAAGGAGTTGGGGTTCGAAGTTAAAATTTTCACTTTGGGCTAATAGAGTGAAAAATAATAAGTCCATTTGTACTTCTCCATTCAATTTAGTGTATGGCATTGAATCCATTTTCCCTATCCAACTTGCACTACCTGTTGCAAATTTTTTTCAAGAAGTAGAGGGGGAACCAAATGATTTGGTTAGAAGGATTCTTCATCTTGTTGAACTTCAGAAGGTAAGGGAGTAGTAACTTGAGAATATAGAGTTACATCAGAGGAATATGAAAGATATCTTTGAAAAGAAGGCTAAAGGAGATATTTTCCAAACAGGGGATCTTGTTTTGAAGTGGGATGCTTACAGATAGGATAAGGGGAAGCATGGGAAGTTTGACACATTGTGGACTGGTCCTTTCATCATCTCTCAAGTGATGTAGAACAATACTTAACTCTTACAGAACCTGGAAGGTGATGAGGTATTTGGTGGCCCAGTCAATGGGCGTTTTCTCAAAATCTATTTTCAATAAGGCTTCAAAATCCTTTTTCCACTTGTAAATATCATTTCATTGTTTTGCTTTTAGTTTTGTTTAAGAAATAACTCCATGCCCAATGGAACACTAGATTAAAAGTTCAATTTCAAGTTTTATAGGAAAGACAAGATGGTCATTTGTTCTTGGAACCTCACAGGGAGGATTCCATCCCCAATAGGAGCCAGATGTGTTCTCCCAAATAAATTTTAAATTTGTTGAGTCTTAGGTGATAAGTAAGGTTTTTATTTGGTTTTAATACCTTGTAAGGTGGGTTTATCATTTTATCTTAGTTAGTCATGGATATTCATTCTGCTAATGAATAAGAGGTTATAAATATTTTTTAGCCTAAGTCAAGATGTGTCTAGATCCATTTGAAAAGTTTGAGTCACGAGATTTTCATGTGTAACATGTGATCCTACAAGTCTTTTATGGTCATGATTAGCCATCATTGTTAAAAATGATTGTTTTTTGAGCTCAAAATATCTCAAGTACTCATCCAGTATGAGTTTGCAGCATTTTGTGCTCGTTTTACACACTCAGCGCTACAAATTCCAGATTTGTTAGCGCACATAATCATTTTTACACTTAGCGCACTCCAAACTTTCGTGCAAAACTTTGTTTCATCATTTGTATTCATGAACTTGTTGAGATCACTTCAGTGGATTATTTGAAGGATTAAAACACTTCAAAATCAGTTTAAAGTCCCCCTCAAATCACTCAACCATCTATCTTTTTCACATTTTCTTAGGAAGAGTTTGCATGTGAAGCACTCATCTTTATATTTGATCCTGTAAACTCACTCTTTGTCTCCAGAAGTGTTACAAGAACTAGATCCTCTGCAGATGGATCCTAAATATGATACACCTAGGAAGAGTTTGGGGTCTCTCCACATATTTAAACCCACAGGCATCAGTTTGATCGAGAAAAATCCCGATCACTTGGATGCATTCAAGCGTTTGGGATGTCTGAGGTTTTGACAAAAGTTGGATGGCCACCATTTGGAGGTTAGTCATGACTTTGTAAATAATTACAAGGAGGGGAAGACCCAAGTTGTCCCTATGGAAATTAATTTGATAGTGGACCTGATAGCAGAGGTGACAAAGATACCCATGATAGTTGAGAAGTGGTTCAAAGATAGGAAGATGGAAAAATAAGGTTGGCATCAGGATATGTTGAAGCTTGAGCATAAGGGAGCCAATTTAGTCAAAGGGATACCCTGGCAATGGCTTTTGGAAGCCCATGAAAAACTCATTCTCGTCATACAAAGGTATTTCACTTGCGAAGGGAGGTACAACAAGGTCTTACAATATCATTTTAAGTTACTTCTGCATTTCACTGGGAAAAAATAAATTGTTTTAGCATACTTTCTTTTTATGAGTCTTCAAAGGATGATCTTGCTAGATCAAAAGAAACCTGATAAACTAGAGAAGGCCATTTTCCACCATGCCCTAATCAAGTTGATAGTCACTGAACAATTAAAGAAAGAGTGCAAATTCTGGCCTACTTTCTTATTTGTCTCCAAATACCAAATTTACATACCTCCTTCCTTTTCAAAACCTAATAATCCTAGAAAGAAGACTTCCATGCCTTCCTTTGAATCCCCACCAGAAGCACCACAGTCTTCCCAAGATATTGTATCTCAGAATCCTTCACCTATTAGAGATTCTAAGAGAAATAAAGGAAAAGGAAAAGGTAAAGAAGTTGTTACTGAAGAAGAACCATAAGTCCCTATTGAACTCCCTCCCATATAAACTGATAAAGATGTTCATATATTTCACGATAAAATTGTTCCACCAGTCTTGAGGAGATCTTCTCTTAGGAAGTTTGAGTTGATAGAGGACACTCAGAAACAAATGGTTTGTGAAGAACAGTTAGATACCCCTATTGAACCTTCAACCATGGAAGTGGATGATGACCTCCAAATCATTGAATTCAAAGCAGTTGCACCTTCCATCAGGGGGTCTTTAAGAAAAAAATTTGCATTTGCAGAACAGTCTCAGCAAGAGACAGAACTTGTAAAGCCCAAAATTAAGTGTCCTAAGTTAAAGGTATCCCCTCTTGATAAGGAGGCCCTAGAATCCATTGTTAAACTAAGCGAGTCACCTTCTAAGCCTTTACAGTCATCCCCTGAAACCTTTTCATCAAAGAAGGAGGACAAGCTACTAGCATCTCAGGCAGAAATCAAGATCCTCAAGGAAAAGAATCAAGTTCTGAAGAAAAAGAACACTACCCTGAGCAGTCACTTTGCCACTAAGATGGGAGAGATAGCTAATGAATGCACTAAGTTGAGGAAAATTATCAGAAGGAAAGGTATACAAAGAATTCAGTTGGTTAATATGTACAAACAAAACATTAGCTTAAGGGCAGCTAATAGAAAACTGACTGAGCATATCTATTTGGCAAAAACTATGTTGAGTAAGAAGAACTTGGCTATATGGAGCTATCGAAGACTTAGTTAGGATGAAGATTTGATTCAATGAAAATAAGATATAGATCCTAAATATTTTTTAATAGATTAGATCAAGCAATTATGTATATATTCGATCCATACTTAGGGGATATCAGATAATTTGTAAGGCTATTTAAGCTCACTGAAGCTACATTGTAAGGGGTTCGAACTTGGAGACTTTGAGAGACTCTTTTTGTACAAGACTTTGATATTATATATACTGGAATCATAATCTGCTTTCATTGTTATTCCTCAGACCTCAGTTCATTCATCTTTTCTTGTACTTATATTGAATTCCATATTCATTTGTTTTGTTTACACAGTGACTGATTACTGTCTTTTAATCATTGCATTGGTAGGCAAAAATATAAGTATTCTTCTTTATTATAGTCATCCTTTCATCTATATTTTCAATTTACATGATCTTGATGGTATAGTGAATGTTCTCCATCCATATGAGTTTAAAAAACATTTGAGCATACCTTTTGAGAGCCTTATCTTGTCTATATATGTTTATGTGTATTGAGTGAGGGAGTTATTAAATGATTTATTCATTTTCTGATCCATTTTCATACATTTTATTGAACATTTGATTAAGTTACCAAGCTTACTCAACCTACAACCTTGAGTGACTCTTGGAGAGATAATAGGTTGGAAACCTTTGTAACCCATGTCGGTACCCGTTCGAGTAGTATCATATTAGATAGCACATGTACGCAACCATTCACTCCCATGTACCCTCAGGTATATAGGGAGTCCCATAGGTCTTTTGAAACTAGATGTAGATCAACCAATCGACCACCTGACTACTATAGTGGCAACGAGAACAACACTTGGGAATACTACTCTTGTGTTCATGGGTAATCATGTAGTACGACTAAGAGTACAGTTGAGCCTCCTTAGTTAGAGATTTAAGATATTGTTTCAAGCACTATTATTGGTCCTCGTCGATATATCAGAGAGCTATAACAAAGGACAACCCCCTTTCTATAGGAACCCTCAAATACCTAACCCTTGCAGTCAGAATAGAACATAATATAAACAGTGTGTAAATTTTTCACATCCAACGTGCACAACCCTACTTTTTGCATCTAGGCCACAAATTCCTACATAATTTTAACTATTAAGAATTTGAGCATTTAATCATTGTAGTATTATTCATACATGATTATAACTTCGCATGAGTGAAAAAAAAAGGGACCTATCCCATTGACACCCTTATTTGGGACCTATCCCAATGGACTCCTTTCTTCACATTGATCGCAGTGATACCACTCTCTCATAAGCCCTTTCGTAAGGACCCACCCACCCTACTCTTTCCCACTTCTCTCCCAGATAGCCCACACTCAAAACCAAGAATTTGGCAATCGCATCATAGCCTTGGAAAAATCCCATGAGTAGACTAGGAAAGACATCACTGACATTACTTCAAATATTGATAGCATAAATTATCGGCTCCACCAACTAGACACCATAAATTCTCAGCTCACCCAATTGGAAACCCTCCCTGCCAATGTACAAAAATTGACAGAAATTGTTATTCAATCCCATGATCCTATATCCTCTTCCCAACCTTCCCACCAAGAGGGTGTTGACTCATCCCATTCCATGGTCTTTCATTTTAACCCCCTTAATCATGAATTGTGTCTTCCCAAAGTTGAGGTGAATAAATATGATGGCTCAAATCCTATGGGCTAGGTCACTCAAATGGAACATTATTTCTCCTTGCATGGAATTATTGATGACTTGATAAAACTTTGTATCTATGTCCTTTATTTGGATCGTGAACGCTGGAAATGGTGGAAATGGTGTAAAACTTCACATAGAGGATAACTTTATTGGAACTAGTTTGTGGTAGACCTTTATGAATTATTTGACACAGACACACATCATTTGATCCATTCGACCAAACTTAAATAATTTGGTACAATGGAAGAATACATCGTTTCTTTTGAGCAATCTAATTTTCAAATTTAAGGCCTATATGACACCTTCTTCCATGAATTCTTTATTAGTGGCCTTAACGAAGACATACAAGCTCTTTTCCTATTGGCTCGGCCCCAAACCTAGCTTGAAGCTACTCATCATGCCAAGGAAACACAATAGTTAGTCTCTTCCCAAACAAGAAATCCCTCATTTATTCCCTCCTCTCATTCCACCTATCCCACCCCTCCTTCCCCTCCTCCTAATATCCAGAAATTAACCAGGGAATAAATGGTTGAATTCCAACTTAAGGGTCTTTTCTATAACTATGAAAAAAAATAGTTTTCAGGGCATAAGTGTAAGGAGAAAAAGATTTGTATGGTCATTTTTGAGGACATTTCTGAAGAGTATGGTGATGTTTCCCCTTCTAAAGAACTTCCCAAAGCCGATGATCATAACCCACCCTCTAATCCATGATAAGTTAAATTGCTTATCTCTCTAAATTCTCTCACTAGTATCTCTTCTCCCCAAACCCTTATGTTAATTGGTTATATCAAGCATCGGAAAGTCATTATCCTAGTTGATAGTGGCAACACCCATAATTTTATTCATCACCAAATTACTCAAGAGACCCTGTGATATATCCATGGAGTCAATAAATTTCAAATCATGATTGCTAATGGTGGTTCCATGAAATGTGGGGGTCATTTTGAAAATGTGCACCTACAAATTGGTCATTATAACATGAAATACCACATGTTTTCTATTGACATGGGAAGTTGCGACATTGTTCTAGGTGTGCAATAGTTACACACACCAGGCCCCATCATCATGGACTTCAAGGAATTAACCATGAGTTTCCAACATTATGGATAGTGGTACCTATCCCAAGGCATAAAAATAGTTCCTGTGATATTATCAGTTCACACCAAATGAAGAAGCTCCTCAAAAAAGGTCATTCCAACATTATTTCCCAATTCCATGCCATTCAAGAAGTTGAGACCCCTCACCCATTATTCATCCAAACATATAGTTTATCCTATCCAAACACCAATCGATTTTTGAAAACCCCCAAGGAATCCCCCCTTCACGTGTCCCCCATGATCGTTCCATCCCACTTTTCCCTGGTAGCGTTCCCTTATCGTCACCCATTTTCCAAAAAAAATGAATTTGACAAAATTGTTCAAGAATTACTAGTTTTGGGTGGCATTCATCCTAGTACTAGCCCTTATTCTTCTCCCATCGTCATGGTACTCAAGAAAGAAGGTATGTGGCACATGTGCCCTAATTTTCAAGCCCTTAACAAAATTACCATCAAAGATAAATTTCCCATTCCTATCATGATGACCTTTTGAATGAATTGAGTGGTGCTCAATTCTTTACCAAACTGTTGACGGGTTCAAATTCACCTGACAACAACAAGGGGTGTTGGATTACTGAGAGGGGGGGTGAGTCAGTAATAGAGAAATCTAATCCTTTTTAACCACAAAATGAAAGTGTTATATCAATGTAGCACCAATAGTTGCAGAGTAAATAAACAATGAACAAATGAGCAATCATACACATACATAGTACACCAGTGTTTTACGTGGAAACCCAAAGAGGGAGAAAACCACGTAATGATTTTTCTTATATGTCTTTAAGAATTAAATTCATTGGAAGCACCAACTTCCTTTTTTTTCCAGCTGCAACTGGAAGGAGGCTCCAACCCCCTAGTTTCTCAGGATACAAACTGGGGGAAGCTCCAACTCCACAATTCTCCGGCTACAACCAGAAGGAGGCTCCAAACCCCTAGTTTCTCAGGCTACAACTTGAAGGAAGCTCCAACTCCCCAATTCTCTATCTATATCCATAAGGAGGCTCCAACCCCCTATGTTCTCCGACTACAACCGAAAGGTGGCTACAACCACATGTCCTTGCTCTGTCCAGCCGCCCTGAAATAAAAGTAGAATGATGGAACCACTGTCACACTATCATTGTGAGATATACTATTGTAAACCTGTACCAATCAACTTGTAATCAACCTGTACCATAAACAGGTGCATCAAGCATGCACCAACCTGTACAAAACAACCTGTAATCAGCCTGCACCATAAACAAGTGCATCAACCATGCACCAACCTGTACCAAACAACCTGTAATCATCATGTACCATAAATAAGTGCATCAAACATGCACCAACTTGTAATCAACCTGTACCATAAACAAGTGCATCAACCATGCACCAACCTGTACCTCAACCTTTACCATCAACGAGTGCATCAACCATCAACCAAATATGTACCAATCATGCATCAAATACACATAAACTATGACTCATCAAGATGTACCAACATCATCAACTATACATCTCATGTATGTGCCAACTCATCAACCACTTGTCTCAACCATGTACCCAACATGTACCTCAACCATATACCAAATACATATACCAATATAACCATCAAAATTTATCTAACAATTCATCACTCTATCCATAAATCCAATACCACAAACCATTACATCAAACCATGTGCCACAACCTCACTATTATACAACCTCTATTTGTAACATACCTCAACCAAAATCCCTCATTAATTTCATCATCCAAATATGATTTGTAACTCTGTAGAAGACCTGGTGTATATGATCACATACCTGCAAACCTTCCTCAACAAGAGACTAGCATTTTCATCAAATTTTACTTTAGTCTCACATGACTAGTTTTGGATTATTCAACAACCCTAACTTGAAATAGTCATAACTATGTACATGTAATGAATAAAGATCTGAAAATGGTACACAATGTTCTTTAGTGTCTTTTATGCAATTCCTCCAGATTTCACTACTTGGAACCTCTTAGAAAAGAAGTTATAGAAAAAATGGCATACCTTGTTGAGTTCTAGCTTATTCTAGAGATCGAACTTGTAGAGAATGCCCCACACAAAATATTTTCTGTATAGATATGACAATTGTACGCAACATACTACAGAATTTACTCTACCAAAACATTTGGTCTTACTGAATTTGGATATGTTATGAAGAAGTTATGACATTTTTACCCGAAACACATGTTTTAGATTAGTTTCAGGACTAGCCACAAACCCTATTTTCCACAAAGTGTAACTCCAAAAATACAACGACCCACAAGATAGAATTTTATCACAACTACTTGGATATGTTTCCTTAACATCCTCCCAATTGCATGGTCTAAATCATTCTACAAAAAAATTTATTGCGAAAATGGTGAGATGGCCTGTAAATAACATACCTTAGAAAGCATCATCAAAATAATTTATCCTCCCTTGAATTTCAGCCTTCTTTACTTCACCTTCCCTCTTAAATTCGTCTTAGATATCCTTTGGTTACCTCATTCACTTGTAGATATTCAATATTCCCAAGTGTAATTAAAATGAGATACCTTTGCCTCTTATTTATACTTTTATGTAGCTTCCTCAAGGGGTTACCTTTTAATCATCTTAACCCACTTTTCTTATTTTAGGGCTAACCCACTTCTAACCACTTGTCCACTTAGTAATTTCTCCATTAAATTTATTATTTAAATAATATCTTTTGTATCCAATTTGATTTATAGTACACTCATCACTTCACTTTATTATTTACCTTCTAAAATCCCTTAAACCACTTTCTTTATTTTAGGGCTAACCCACTTCTAACCACTTGTCCACTTAGTAATTTCTCCATTAACTTTATTATTTAAATAATTTATTTTGTATCCACTTTGAATTATAGTACACTCATCACTTCAATTTATTATTTAAATAATTTCTT
>WSFP011421451.1:0-22898 GCA_009831015.1 Picea engelmannii | reverse complement strand
TTTACCTCTATCTATAATTCAGGGAGACAAGATCCACAATTTTAGGATCTAAATAACAACTCAAGGATAGAAATGAGAAAGCATCTCAACCAACCTTAACTTCTCCATGAGACTAGGAAACCATTTGTGATAAAATGAGGAAGAATCTCAAACCAACTCATGATATTCCCAACCTCCTCTTAAAATTAGGAAACTAATTTGTGAGGTAGGATTCTCACATAAAACTAATCTCCCCTTAAAACTAATTTGTGAGTTGGATTCTCACACTGAATTTTAATTTATTTTTTACAAATTAAATGAAAATTACATGAGCACATTATACTCAAAAATATTAATCATTTTTAGTATATGAAACATTAAACATTCCTTTTAAACTGTCACCTATCATCAATTAACATTTTAATGATCTTCTCCATGTTGTGCAAAGTAATGAATCCTTGTGTGGAGATCCTCCTGGATCAACACCCTTATTGCAAATCATTTAACAATATAATTGATCCCCATCCAAACGAACATGCAAATTTTCATGAAAAGTTTCATGAAGTCAAGCATCAATTGTGAATTCTCTAATATCGATATATTTAGTGTGACATGTATTCCTGCTAGAGAAAAAAAGAAGAAAAAAGATCTTCTTAGGAAGAGAATCAATTTTAAGAGCATGTTTAACAAGTACAATCAAGTAAGACTTTCTTGTATCGAGAGTCTCTCCAAATAAATTTCCAATATATATCCAATATTTTTGTATCTATGTTTTTGTTGTTACGTTTTTTTTTGTTTGGTATTTTGTCTTGTTTATTGTCCCCTTTGTTATGGAGTCATTTGTCATTGTTGATTTTCTCTTTGAAATTTATGTCATTTATGATATTTTCTTCATTTTTCCATTTTTTCACCCGATTCATTCTCTTTCTTTCTCATAACATGTTCTCTCACCACCTTTCTTTGTTCTTCAATTTCAATGAGGAGACATGATTATGTTTTGTTCAACATTTTGATATATATGTATTATGTATAACAAAGACGAAAACACTAAATTTAATGCACCATATAAGGAGCATTATGAAATAAATAAATTCATTTAAAGAAAACCAGTGTAGATCCATGTTAATTCTGGATCTATCATGCACCGAGCGACATCAAATTCTTTGATATGCTTTGCATCTCAAGAAATTTGGTGCTTGTCGACGCATGATAGATTCAAAATTTGCATCTCAAGGAATTTAGTGTTTCTCGACGCATGATAGATTCAAAATTTGCATCTCAAGGAATTTGGTGCTTCTCGAAGCATCCTGACTGATCTCAAGACCAAGAAAGAAGTGTAGTGGACCCATGTTTGTCATAGATAACCTGTCATGAAAAATATATTTGACCAAAGAAATGGTTGAAGCAGAGCTACTAGTGATCAAAATATCATCAACATAGAGTACTAATATTGTCACAGAGTCAGTATTCCTCAACATGTAAACATTTGAATAGGATTTACATCTAACAAAATCATGTGAAAGAAAGTAAGAATTCATCTTTGAATACCATGCTCTAGGTGTTTGCTTGAGGCCATAGAGAGACTTCTTCAGTCTGCATACTAAAGATGAGTTTTGAATGAACCACTGTGGCTGCTCCATGTAGATCTCCTCTGAAAGGTCACCATGAAGAAAATCATTCTTCACATCTATCTGGTGAACTTCCCATACTTTGGCTGTTGTAATGGCTAGACCCAAGAAAATGGATTCCATATTTTCTACAGGAGCAAAGGTCTCATCATAATATATCCCATGAATCTGCCGAAATCCTTTTGCAACTAATCTGGCCTTGTACCTAGTCACCTGACCATCTGTTGTTCTCTTGGTCTTGTAGATCCATTTGCATCTGAAAATTTTCCTCCCTGGTGGAAGTGGTACCAGATCCCAAGTCCGATTCTTTAGGAGAGAGTCATGCTCCTCCTACATGTTTTCTTCTCATAGTGGATTGCCAACAACCTCATTATAGTTATGTGGATTAGAATATTGAACTATATAACAATGCATGGCCATCGTTGGTTCAGAAGATGAAAGTACATGAGAAGGATCCACATTCTAAGATCGAGTCCTCCTTGAATCCAATGGATCCCCTGCAAGGTTTCCTACTACATGAAGTGTGGATTGTGCCCACTTGGGAATTTGTTGAAGCTCCAACATTGTCTCCTAATTTGGTTATGCTACCTGCTCATCTGCATACACAGAATCCTCTGAATTTGTGTTTGAATATGTAGCGTCTGAGTGTGTGGAATCATCATCTATGATGCATGGAACTAATGGAAGCACAAGATTCTATGCATGTTTCACTGGAGGTGCATGGAAATGACTCTCCTCAAACTGAGAAGTGCGTTCAATGATGAGCCGGTATGTAGAGGGTTCAATCAATCTATACCCCTTCACATCATATGTATATCCCACAAATATGCAATGTGTACTCTGTGGATCTAATACTTTCCTCTTTTCAGAAGGAATATGGGCCCATGCTCTATATCCAAAGATGAGGAAGTGTGTGGCATCTGGTTTTTCACCTGGCTAAGCCTCAAAAGCCATCCTATCCTCAACAGATCTGTGAGGTGATATGTTATGTATGTAAGTAGCATAGTTAAGTGCCTCATCCCAAAGCTTGGAAGGAAGTAATCTTGCATGAAACATGCAAATGGTCATCTCCTTGAGAGACTTGCTCTTCCTTTCAGTGAATCCATTATGTTGTGGAGTGTATGGAATTGTGTGCTGCAACTGGATACCAGCTTCACGACAAATATTATGAACATCTTTGTTGATATACTCTCCCCCATTGTATGTACGGAGGATCTTGCTTTTCTTCCCAGTTTGTGTCTCTACTAGATATTTGAAGTCTTTGAGATGCTCAAAAAGTTCAGACTTTTTTCTGAGAAAATAAACCCAAGTATAGTGTGAGTAATCATCAATAAATGTAAGAACATACCTTACTTTGTTGATGGGCGGATGTGGAAATGGACCCATGAGATCATTGTGAACAAGATCCAAGGAAGATGAGGCTCTCCTTGCCTTCCCCTTTTCAAATTTATCTTCAGGATGCTTGCCAAGAATGCATCCTTCACAAACCTCTTCAAAAAATTGAATGTCTCACAAGCCTTTGACCATTCATTGCTTGGAAAGTTGTTGCATGTACCTAAAGTTTAAATGACCAAATCTCTCATGATATACTCTACTACTATCATTAGCATGTGCAAGTAGAAAAGAGGAGTCATAGTCAATAAACTTAGTGAACTTATACAACTATGGCTTGTGATCTACCTCACCAACTGCAATAATGGAATTGCCATGCATATCAAGTACAATAACTAAATCTGATGTAAATTCAACCCTTTTACCTGTTTGAGTGATCTGATAAATTGAGAGTAGATTTATAGAAAGCTTTGGAACATGTAATAGATTCTCAAAAATTCCATTAGGGAGTTCCACTCATCCCTCTCCTGCAACTGCTATTGGAGTATTATCCCCCATGAGAATAGGAGTTCCAGAGCATGAACTCAAAGAAGTAAAAACTTCCTCTTTAGCTGCCATATGATGTGATGCACCATAATCTATAATCCATGAATTATATGAGAAATTAATTGCAACAAGAGCATGATGATTACCTTTCTTAGATGCATGGTCTTCTTCCTTCTTATTCTTGGCTCCTTCAGGAATGAAGTTTCCAAGGTTATTCTTCTGAAGCACCTGTGTTACAAGATCGATCTGCTTCTTCATGCATGTGGATTCTTCATGATTCGGTTTATTGCAATATGTGAACTGCTTTCCCTTCTTCTTCTTCCCTTTGGAATTTGAAGAATCTTTGGAACCTAAAGAATCCTTGAAGGGTTTGGAATATCCCTCCTTCTATGACTTTGGATGTAATAGCTCCTTTCGTTTTTGCTTCGATTTTTGATTGGATGACCCTTTTCCATTATGCATGGTGAGTGCATGTGCTTTGGGATCTTTCATGAGGCCTATCTATATGAGTTTTTTCTTCTCTTGTGTGAGATACTCAATGAGCTGAGCCATCATAGGAATTTTCCAATTTGTGCCAAAAGGACATCTTCCAGAATGGAAATTGGAGACATATATACAATATTATGGTCCTAGCTTGGCCAAGATTGTTAGAATAAGTTGTTTCTCTTGTGTAAATTTGTCAATATCACATCCACCCAAGCTAAAAATCAAAGATTTACATTTAGTAAATAAATCCTATATATTATCAAAACTTTTAGGGTCTAAGGTATTCAAGTCTACCACAAGCATTTGACCTCACATCTCATCTTGCTTTCCAAAGAGTCCTTCCAGGGTGGTCCAGATCTCGTTTGGAGTCTTGCATGCAACAACATGAAACCATAAATCAATGGTTATTAAATCAAGAAGTAGTCATGTGGCCTCATCCTTACGGTTCACCCATCTCATCTTCTCAATCATTGATGTAGGTTCTCATTCTTTCGCTATCGTCAAATTATACAATCCTTTCCTTCTGAGTTGGAATTTTTCCTTGGGATTCCAATCAAAATAATTGTATGGTGTGAGGATTACCACCAATTTTGACTGTATAATAGTTTCCCTATCCATCTCTCTCACTATTTCTAAGAACCCCTAAAAATTTACTCTCAATCTGTAAGTGAAAAATTAAGAAATCACGGCAGAAATGACACTTTAAGTGAAAATTCATATCAGTTTCAGGAGACGATCTTCCGACTTAGTTTATGAGAAAACGGTGAGGAATATCGCCAAACAATTGAAAACCCACTTGCAGAATGGGTCAATTTACTTTTCACGTGAGTCGTTTCCTCAAAAACTTAATATTTTAGGAGCAATCATTGTAGAAAGGTACGACCACGGATTTGTATAAGTTTCAGGAGGCTATCTTTTGGCTTACTTTCTAAGAAAAAAGTGAGGAATCTCGCCAAACGGTTGAAAAATCATTTGCAAAATGGGTCGATTTACTTGTCACATGAGTCGTTTCCTCAAAAACTTAATATTTTTGGAGAAATCATTGTTGAAAGGTACGACCATGCATTTAGCTTGTCGAAACTCTAATTTTTCTTATTCTTTGGCTTGTCTGGCTTGATCCAAGAAGTGTAGCTCTGATACCATGCCAATGTTTCATGGAAACCTTCATAGGAGACCTAGCTAAAGCATACACACACAAAACTTATCAAGAAAAGGAAGAGAGTTACACAATGGAGAATGAGGATCAATGCATATTATGATCTTATCAATGAGTGAGTTGTCTTCACTCATATAGGCAATGACATCTTATAATTAGGAATTCATGCATAATAGTGATGGTCTAATATTATAAAGTCTAAAATAGAACTAATCAGTTAACTCTCACTGAACTAGTGTGCCAAAAATATAAATTTCTCCAACAAAAAATAGAAAAAGTTCATAAAATAATTACATGCCACTATGATTTCTGTGGACTGTATGTTTAAGCATACACATGCTCAGAATCCTATTGATCCCAACAATCAAAAATTTTATCTCATATACCTAAATGAGGAAACATATTTTATTCCCTAGGAAAACTTAAAGTGGCATTCTCCTATCTAAATCTCTTGATATATTTTTATAATTTTGGCGTAATAGACTCCAATCAAGTTTCTATTCTAAATTATTCTCTTAGAAAATTTTGAATATGTTTGCACTCAAGTGAGAATATACATCTAAAATCATCCTCTTATTTGTCAATAATCTTCTTGAACTCTTCTAACACTTCTCCAATTAGTCAAAAATGCTCTAGTAGACGAAAATTGGGTAGCTTGCACTTTGACATGGCATATTCAATGAGATCCCATATTTTGGTGCATGTAGACAATTCCTACTGAACCTAGTTTTCAGACACTTTAGCCATCTTATCCCAGTATCGAACTTCTTTTTCGATTATATATATCTGCTCTATAGTAAACATCATGTTTCCACAATCTTCATGGCCATGACTCTTTTGAATTTCCTTGATGGAATTCAATTGGTCTTGGACCTTTCCTCGCCTCTCTTTCCACCTAAGAGTATCCTTGTACAACATGGAGAGTTGCAAGGTTTCCTTTTGCAAGTATAATACTTTATCTATAAATTATTTACTCATTTTTTCGTTAATCTTGTCCTCTTCAAGGACATCCTCAATAAACATGTTTAATGTATCTTGAGCTCCTTTATAATACTCAACTTGATTTTTCAAAGATGTGATATCTTTCATAATATCCTCAACATCATATTCACTAACCTTGTCTTTATGAATCATTGCATGGGAAATAGCTATCACAACTGTGAACAAATCATTAAGACTGACTCTTTTGATACCCAACAAAGATTCTTCAATAGTACAAAGAAAAATGTTATCTATGTATACTTTTTTCATCCTCTATGTCCTTTTGACTATATCTTTCTTACGTTGATTGTATGCTACATATTCCAATTTTTCAAGCTCTTCTAGAGGATCTGGAATAGGTTGATCTCCTCATGACAATGTGTTATCAAGGCTTCCATGAGTATATAGTTGTTCCATAGCTAGTTCCTTCCCCTTATCACTCGCTTTAGGCACACCTTATTCATCTCCAATCAAATCAATCACCTCACTAGGTGGTGCTATCGTCTATTAATTTTATTGTTACTACTAGACATGGGCTTCCTATGACTACTACTAACTCCCTATGATATCTCCATCACTTTATTCCTCTCCTTCTTTCATTTTCTTTTCCTCCTCTACAATTAGCCTTTTTCTTTCTTCTTCTTCTTTTTTCCTATTTTTTTAAATTGCAATATCTCTTATTCCTTTCTCTTTCATTCTTCTAGTATCTACCTTTTTTCCTTCTCATCATTATTTCTGACTTCTAACTTAAGTAACCTCTAATCTTCCTCTTTCTTATTTGCTTCTTCTTCTTGAAAAAATATTTCTTCTTCTAGATTTCTTTTGATTTCTTCTTCTAGATTTCTTTTGATTTCTTATTCTTTTCATTGCTTCTCTTAAGATTTATTCAAGTCCTTCCTTCTTTACTCACATTCAAAGGCTTTCCTCTTCTTCTCCAATTCTAACTATACATAATCCTCCTCTCTCCTCTTCCTTAACTCTTCCTATGTTTCCCTCTTTAGTTCCTCTTCATGCCACTTCCTGATCAGTTCATCGCAAATCACTTTCCTCTCAACCTCCTCTTTAACTCTAACCTCCTCAAGTCTCATATCCTCTTCTACTTTCTTATTAATTATTTCTACCTCAACCAGTCGCCTAGTTATTTCATCCATTTTATCCATTTTTTCATTAGGAATAAAAGTGTTGAAGACTACTAAATGAGAATGTTGCTTATTTAACTGAACCAAATCCCAATCCTTGGAAGTTTCAAAGGGTAATTACTCTTCCTAAATTTAATGAATGTATGGCCAAGATAAAGATATTATATCATAGTTCTTAGCTACAAGTCCTTTGGGATCATGTCTCCTAAATTATCCAAGAGGAAACCTATACTCAATAAGAGCACTAGCTTCTTGTCGAGCATGTTTTGGATATTTCAAGAAATGATGAACCAAACTGAAATTATAAGGAATGAAAATATTTTTCTTATTTCCTTCAATAGAAAATCATTGAAACATTGAAGCACAGTCTAATATTTTATCTCTCCCAAAACAAGTTTTCCAGGTACATACTTTGGTAAAAGATGAGGTGCTACAATGGCACCATAGATTCTTAGATAAATAAGGTTTTCTAGGAAAGACTAATTTCAAAAGTAATTGATCAACTTCCTAGCATTCTTCATCAATGTTGGACATTCTCTATAGAAAATGATCTTGTATAGTGGAGCTAGGAAAAAGTCACAAATGATATTTTTTTCATATTTTCTTTCACATAACATTTGATAATATACATGCATAAGGGGTTCTGAAACACGTCAATTGAATTTAATATCTGCAAATACATTAGAGTCACAAACTACCCTGGGTTTTTCCTTTACCTTTTGTTTCTTTTCAGTCATATTATTATGTTGATTGGAAAAAATAGTAGCCCAATTGAATAAACCACCAGTGGTAGCCACTATGTAGGCTAATGACATCCAAGCCTCCGTGAAACAAAAATAGTCTATCTCCCCATATAATCCATCTATCAAAGTCATAAGATACATGTATGGTTCCCTTGAATTTGTAATAAAGTAACTAACATCTTCCTTGTGGAATAATCTCTTGTATTTATTCCACTAACTTGCTAGAATTTTCCCTACATCCTACTTGTCATAGAAATAATATACAAAATAATTAATCAGATAAAGTTTGGGATTTGGAATTTTATAGTACTTTTCCAAAGTTTTAGCTAGAAAAAATCCCACACATTGGTCTTTCTCATTCACTATAATGTTTTTCTTCAAATTTATATGATTAATGATCCATTCAATAGCCTCTTAACCAGGCTTAACTAGTTCCCTTACTACAAAATAATGTAAATGACACTTTTTGATGCTAATGAAAACCTTTTTCATTGGTTTCCCTCATATTAGGGTCACTGAGGAATCACATATAGTTCATTCCATCCTAAAAAAGGGATCTTCACTCTTATGTTATCTTTAGTATCTTTGTATATCGATCATTAGTGATTCAAGTGTAGGTGTCTAGATGACGGGAACATACTCCAACAAAAATTCAATTTCTATGGATTTCCCTTTAGGTGACTTAGAAGGAAGTCTAACATGGGTTCTTCTTGACAAAATATTCCCGAAATAAAAATAGCATATAAACATAGTAAGAAGTGGCATCATTTCCACACACATTAATAATTCATATAAATTTATTATCTCCAACAGTATCATGCTAAATTTTGGCAATGGAAACTAATTTGAGACCGATTATACCAAATCCGAGACATGTGCTAATTATAAATAAATCTTTAAGAAGAATTCATAATTAAAAATTTCTACTATTGGATTATAATGGTCATTTGATCTCCAAGCACAAGTCTTCCACACCAAAGCACATACATTCATGTTAAAAAAATCCAGCGTTAGAGACATACCTGTGATGAAGGATGATAAAAAATATGCAATTGAAACCACGAACTCGTGCACAAAATTTTAACATCAGATCAAACTCCAATCCACCACAACAAAGCAAACTCTCCACAAACAATCGCTCAAACTAGAAATGACACAACTAATTGACATGTTAATCTCTCAAGGTGGAAATTAATCTATGCAGTGCTTGATTCTCACTATCACTATTCAAATTCATGCTAAGAATGATTCACTCCATCCACTGGTTTCAAAATTTATAATGGTTTTACCCAAATATGGCACTATGGTTACTAAATATCGACTACACTCGATTAGATCTCCCAAATATTCTATTTTAAATGTACATTGGACATTTGATCTATGGAATTGGTGAATTAATGGCAGTTAGATTTTCTTTCAATGGTCATTGGTCACTTTCCTATTTTGCAAATTTTTACATGGAAATGATCACAAAGTGAGTTTTTGGGAGCGATAATATGAAACCTTGGGAATTTTGCAAAATAGGATCGCCAATTGGGCCTTCATATGGTGAAAAACGAAAGTAAAAAAACCCAACAAAACACTTTAGCGACGCGAAAACAAACTTTGCCATCGGTGCCCCTTTTAACCTTTTACATTTGAGCGAAGTGTAAAGTCCTCATTGACAACCGCTCATCAACGAAATGATTTTCGTTTGAGTTATGAAATGTGTCGGTCAAAGCATTTCATTTTATTACCAATGCCTACATTCCAACTCGCCAATATAAACCATTTTAGTTCAAAACAAGTACTGCATGGCAACGTAGTCCCTGCCAAGTATATTATAAGGTTATTTTTGGAAAATGGGGAGAGTTGAGTACTATTGTTGGCTAACTATGGAATTGTAGATCACCGAAGTTTTGGGTGCAAGATGTATATCATGTAAAAGAGGGAAGGAAAGTTTAGTTACAGCAACCTGACAACTAGGTATGAAAAGCAATGGTAGTGGGTTGGAATCCTGTATAGTTGAATGCTTTTTTTGATTATTAATGCCAATGATCAAACTTATATGTTGATTCGTTGATAGTAAAAACACAACAAATTTGCATTAGGAAGTGCGGGAATGTGGCGAGGACTGAAGCGAGTGATAAATGGTTTGAAAGTTTTGTGAACCGGGGTCGAATTGTAAATGACGGAAGTGTTGGGTGAAAAATGTATATCATGGAAGTGTTCTGTGCAACATGTATATCATGGAACATGGGGCATAAGAATTCGATAGTGCTAAGTAGGGACGAATTGTAGACTATGAAATTTTTGGGTGCACGATGTATATCATGCACTTGTAGATGACGGAATTTTTGGGTGCAAGATTTATAATAGTGCCAACCCGGGGGTCGGTCGGTCTCCCGTAAATCATTGTTGAATGTGGTTTTTTCTTATAAATGCCAATAAGAGAACCAACATGTATATCATGGAACAGGGGGCATAAAAATTCGATAGCGCTAATGATGTAGAAGCATCGCCTTCAAAGTCAAAGATGCAATCGTGGAGGCAAAAATATGACATCTCAGCATGACAGAGTTTCAAATCAACATTTAACTCGGAAGTAAATTGAGTTGTTGAGATAGTTTGGAAACAACATTTTTTAAATATGTCATGTTTGTAAAGTCGTGAAGGACTATCAGGAGTTGTAGATATAGAGTGTTGGCTCTTATCTGGAAATAATTGTTAGTTATTGTAATAGGACAAAGTAGGTAACTACTATGACTTGATAGGATAGGTTGCAGACAGGACAGAGAGAGATCATGGATCCAGTCCTTAGACAGTTTGTTGTTGTATTGTAAAAGTATCAAGATATAGGAATATAGAGTAGATAAGAACAGAGTAGAAGAAAGATGTAGTGAAGAACTGCAATATTATGTAATTGTTCCATGAATGAATAGAACAGACAAAATTGTCCCAAATCCTTGGGTTGTGTTCATTTTGATGTATGTTTGAATGAATGTTATATTCTATGTGTGTGGTTTAGCTCACTTTATTCATGAATGATTGTTCAAAGAGTTAATCAGATGAGTTCATGGTGAAACTGGATAAGTTTCAATTGTTTCTCTTCTAAACCTCATATGCAAGGTGTGCATCTCGTATGCAAGGAGTGTGTCGATCAAGTCTTGGATTAACTTAGAGGAGTTCAGAGAGAACAAAGGAAACTTAGACCAAGTGCAAGGTGTGCACAACGTCAATGGGAGACTAAGCATTGAATAATCAAAACAAGGGAATGCAAGGAGTGCGGGAAGAATATATTCTCAATAGATCCTTCGATCTGAGTTTGACGAAATCTTGAGAATGAAAGGAGTGCATGGGGAGTCTAAAATATCCAAGGAGATCAATCTCAAAAGGGATAGCGCTTTCCATAAGTTTAGACGAAGTATAAGAGATAGACGCATAGGAGGAGCAAAGGTCAAGGCCTTTGAACACTTAGAAAATCTTCTAAATCGGAAGAGATCAGAAGCTCAGGAGGAGGAGTGATAGCGATCGTTGGATCACAGTGCAG
The DNA here is from genome assembly GCA_009831015.1 of Picea engelmannii. Lineage (NCBI taxonomy): Eukaryota > Viridiplantae > Streptophyta > Pinopsida > Pinales > Pinaceae > Picea > Picea engelmannii. The sequence continues at coordinate 11,379 of WSFP011421451.1, read as the reverse complement.
AGGACCAACATTAGCTTGGTCAAAGCAAGGTGCGCCATCCTTAGCGCTTTGCACACGCAAGGGAGTTAACTTTCCAAAGTTCCGAAGTCCCGAAGCAAATTGGGACCGTCCATCATCAAGGTGGACAAGTGGCACAAGATCCATAACTCTAGAATTTCATGGACCATGAGGGGTTGAAATAGCCGAAGTAGATCTTGACCATTGATTACTAGGAGATACGTGTCAGCAGACCAGTAGCTCCAAGAAAATCACTTCGAATATTTTCAGTTTGAGAGTTGAAACTCTCGAAGCTCGAAGAGCTAGAGGAGATATGGACCGTCAGATCCAGAGAGACACATGATGACGGATCGTGAACTCCAGAGAAATCACTTCGAGAGTTTCTAGAGTGAGAATTGAAACTCCTGAATCCCAGAGAGTCGAAGGAGATCTCAACCGTTAGATTCAGAGAACATGTGGCGTGAATCTATGGACTCTGGGTAAAGACACTAAGTAGACGTCGACCGTACAATCATCTGAAGTAGACATGAACCATTAGATTCGAAGAACATGTGGCGTGAATCTATGGATTCCGGGTAAATACCCCAAGTAAACTTCGATCGTTGGATCATCCGAAGTAAATCCCTGTCGTTCGATTCAAGAGGAAACGTGGCAGAATCTTGTGTATTCCAAGGGAATTAAAGTTTGAGATTTAAAAACACCGAAGTTTGAAGTCCCATAGGGATCACAACCATTTATCAAAAGAGGATGCGTGGCAGAATATTTGTCACTGCGGGAGAAAGAAAAGTTTGAGAGTTGAAAAATTTGAATACTGAATCACTGGAGAAAATATCGTTCGTTGATTTGAAAGTGGAAGATCTGAACCGTTAGTTCAGAAGCACCGTCAGGATCATGAGATCGACATTCACCTCGCATTGCGGGGATAGGAAGTGATCGAGCTTTAAGAAGTTGAAGATGGGCCAGAATCGAGACCATGGTATTGGTAAAAGGATACGTGGCAGCTAGAGGTGAATTGCGGGGTGAAAAGTAGTTTGATTCCAAACCACTCTTTGGCTCACCTGCAATCATGTGGTTACGTGAGGTCACCGGCCAAGGTCGCATCAAGGAGGGGCTTATCAGAAAAGGAGATAATGCCCAAACTTTGAGACTTCTCAAGCATGAAGGGGAAGGTTGCAGGTGCCATAAGACCTACACCAGAAAGCCAAAAGGGCATGTGTTTAGATACAGAACGAAACCAACAATGTTTTAGAGAGTCATTCGACTCAAGAATCAAAGATCCTTGACCGAGAGGTTGTGTAACTTTACGGGGGAGGAGGGGGGTTGCATCAGGTGGTATCAGAGATGATATTGATATTGTTTGCAGACATTAGACAAAGGAGAAAGCAGATAAATTGGTATCATTTGTGGTATCAAGAATTTGATTTATGTTCGTAAGTGACGCAGTGGAATCATTCCACCTAGAAGATGCAGAGCAAATCGAGAAATGGAAGAAGAAATGAGGCGACTCAAAATGATACTGGACGCCATGGAAACAACATAGAGAAGAGCACCAGACACTGGAGATATCAGTGAAGCTGAAAGCGAAGAGATAGAGCTCGAAGAATATGTAGCAGAGGATGTTGCAAAAGACCGCTTATTGAAAATTGTTTCAAGAATAGGAGTCAGAGAAAAAATAGAGGTACCAATGTATGAAGGAAATTTATAAGTTGAAGAATTGTTGTATTGGGTGCGTGCTATGGACAAGTACTTTGATTATGAATAAATCGAAGAACAAAATATGGTGAAGCGTGATGTGACAAGACCGAAAGGTCATGCATCACTATGGTGGGATGAACTGCAAGTCGAATGCAGGAGAAAGGGTAAGTAAAAAATTAAAAGCTAGGATAGGATGGTAGCCAAGCTGAAGGAAAAAATTATCCCAAAGGACTATCAAATCAATCTGTTGAGAAGATTGCAAAACCTAAGACAAAAAATCTTATCAGTGAAGGAGTGCACTGAGGAATTTTACAGACTGAACATTAGGGTTAGGCAGAAAGAGAATGAATATGAAAAAACAACCTGGTATAGCAATGGGATGAGATATGAAATCCGAGAGGAAATCAACATGATGTCGGTTAATAAATTCGAGGATTCTTATCAAGAATCCTTGAAAGCTGAAGAAAAATTGGCCAGGAAACAAATCCAACAAAACAGAGGAGGAAATTCAGGTAGAGGTAAAGGAATCAACAGAGAGAAGTTCCAGAAGCCGAAGCATGAAGCTGGAAAAAAACATACTCACCCTAAGAAAGGTGGAAGTTCTAAAGAAGGACAACATGGAGGAAGAAGCTTTTTTTCTAGAGGATGAGGAAGAGACAGAGGAGGTGAAGTTAGATGTTATGCTTGTGGAAAACCAAGGCACAAGTATTGGTAATATCTCGAGAGAAAGAAAGGAGGAGGAGAAGCACACATTGTTGAAGCACAGAAACATGTGGAAGCAGAAGCAGCAGAAGGAGGGAAGTGCTTCTTAAACCAGAGAAGGAGGTAGAAGAACCGGTTCAATGAACAAGTCTGTTCATAAATTCTTGCAAGACGAAAGATAAAGTTTTCAAGGTGATCATAGACAGTGGGAGCACTAAAAATCTAGTATCTATAGAGATGGTGGAAAAACTGGAACTGAAGACAACTGCACATCCAAACCCATACAAGGTATCATGGTTGCATAAAGGACATCAAGTAATGGTAAGTCAACAATGCCAAGTTGAATTTAAAATAGGAGGTTATAGGGATGAAATATTATGTGATGTAATTCCTATGGATGTATGTCATATTTTATTGGGGAGACCATGGTATCTTGAAAGAAAAGTTGTTCATGATGGGAGGAAGAATACTTATACCTTAGAAAAAAATAGTAGGACACATATGTTGTTGCCAATAGAAGACAAATATAAAAACAGGGAAGCTAATTCAAGTATACTTCTCATGACTAGGAAGGAACTCTTGAATGAAGTCAAGAAAGAGAAATAAATATAGTTTGTTGTAGTGAGGAAGCCTAGAGTTATCCTTAAAAATACTTCTATGGAGGATTTACCTGGAGAAATCCAGTAACTGTTCGAAAGCTTTGCTGACATAGTAGTGGATGAGTTACCACACTCATTTCCACCGATTAGGAGCATAAGCCATCATATTGACCGTATTCTAGGAGCTAGTCTACCAAAGAAAGTAGATTATAGGTTGACACCTAGAGAGAATGAGGAAGTCATAAATCAAGTCCAGGAGTTGTTGGATAAAGGTTTAGTCAGAGAAAGCCTAAGTCTGTGCGCAGTACCAACTATGTTAAGTCCAAAGAAGGATGGAGGATGGAGAATATATACAGATTCCAAGGCCATCAATAATATCACCATTATGTATAGATTCCCTTTAATCAGGATGGATGATTTGATGGATTGTTTGAGTGGGGCAAGTTATTTTTCCAAGATAGACTTCAAGAGTGGATATCATCAAATAAGAATGAGAGAGGGAGATGAATGAAAAACAACACTCAAGAAAAATAAAGGATTGTTTGAATGGCTGGTCATGTCATTTGGGTTGAAAAATGCACCAAACACATTTATGAGATTAATGAATGAAGTATTGAAAGACTTCATAGGAAAACTTGTCATAGTTTATCTGGATGACATACTAATCTTCAGTAAGATAGAGGGAGAACACTTAAGACATCTGACATCAGTGATGGAAAAGTTGTAGCAAGAGAAATTGTTAATAAATCTGAAGAAAATCTCTTTTATGAAGACATAACTCATATGCTTGAGTTTCTTGATTTCTTCAAATGAATTGAAGATGGATCCAGAAAAGGTGAGAGCAATCAAAGAATGGCCATCGCGAAGAAGCATATTTGAGGTAAGAATTTTTCATGGGTTAGCAAGTTTTTATAGAAAGTTCATGAGAAATATCAGTGGTATATGTACACCCATGCTGGACATTGTGAAGAAGAAACACAAGTCTTTTAAATGGATAGAGGAAGCTGAAAAAAGTTTCAAAGTATTGAAGGAAAAGATCATAGAACAACCAATTCTGGTCTTACCAGATTTTGGGAAAACATTTCAGGTGAGATCTAATGCGAGTGGAGAAGCTATTGGAGCAGTCTTGAGTCAGGATAATAGGCCAGTTGCTTATTTCAGTGAGAAATTCAATGACACCAAGAAGAAGTATTCCACATATGAAAAAGAATTTTATGCAATGATTCAAGCTTTGAAGAAGTGGAGGCACTATCTAATTCCTAAATAATTTGTGTTGTACAGTGATAATCAAGCTTTGTAGTTTATTACTAGGAAAGAAAAGTTGAATCAAAGATATGCTAAATGGGTAGAATTTATGCAAAATTTTACTTTTTTTATTAAACATATTGTTGGAACTGCAAACAAAGTTGCAGATTCTTTGAGCATGAGGAGTTTAATTGTACAGGAATTCCAAGTGGAGACCTTAGGGTTTGAACACCTCAAGGAAATGTATCGAGAAGATCCAAATTTTAAGGAAGCTTATGAGGCATGAAAGAATCCTTTGTTGGGAGACAAAATCCCATCGACTGAATATTTGATCCAGGATGGATTATTATTCAAAGGAATCCAACTGTGAATACCAATATTCTCAATGAGAGATAACCTGCCGAAAGAGAAACACAGTGGAGGTTTAGTTGGACATTTTGGTCATGATAAGACATTTGCACAGCTGAGAAATTTGTATTATTGGTTGAGCATGAGGGTAGAGGTGAAACATTTTGTGAACAAATGAAGAATTTGTCAATATGGAAAAGGAAGACAATAGAACATTGGTTTGTATCAGCCATTACCAATTCCAAAAAGGCCATGGGATGCAATTAGTATGGATTTTATATTGGGATTTCCTAGAAATCAGAAAGGGAGCGATTATGTATTTGTTTTGGTCAACAGGTTTTCAAAAATGACACATTTCATACCATGCCAAAAGACAAACGATGCTACACATATAGCGAATTTTCTTTTCAGAGAAGTGGTGAGACTACATGGATTACCTAGGAGTATAGTCTCAGACAAGGACACCAAATTTTTGGGACACTTTTGGAGGACCCTATGGAAAAGGATGGGGACAAACTTGTCCTTTAGTTTATCATATCACCCTCAAACAGATGGACATACTGAAGTAGTAAACATGAGTCTGGGAAATTTTTTAAGAAGTTTAGTCACTAAGCAAGGTCGTCAATGGGATCATATTCTGGCACAAGCAGAATTTGCATTTAACAATTTAGTGAACAAAAGCATAAGGAAAATTCCATTTGAAATTGTGTATGGTATACATCCAAGAGGGATTACAGAGTTGAGAGATCTAAATCAAGATGGATTCAGAAGTGCTGGAGCAGAGGATTTTACAACATAAAAGCAAAAACTCCATGAAAGAGTCAGAGAACAGCTACAAGACAACATCTTGAATTATAAGAAGAGGGTTGATCAGAAGAGGAGAGAAGTTCAATTCGAAGTGGGAGATGAAGTTTTATCTCATTTGAGAAAAGAAAGGTTTACAAGGGAAACATATAACAAGTTGAAGATGAATAAGATAGGACCATGCAGGATTCTCAGAAAATTTGCAGCCAATGCTTATGAAATTGGTTTTCTAGACAATTTTGGGATATCAACGATATTCAATGTTGCATACATGTATCCTTACAGGAGAAACGATGCAAGAGAATCAGATGATCAGAAATAATTTCAGTGGGAAGAAAAATTGCCCACAAAAGAAAAACCTCAGATGGAGAAAATAATTGAACAAAGAGTTGGAAAGAAGACTAGGAGGAAGACATATCATGAATAATTAGTGAAGTGGAGAGATCATCCAGTGGAAGATTCAAGTTGGGTCACAAAACCTGATATTTTGAAGCATGGAAAAATAGTGCAGGAACTCATGGACATGAGTCCATGAATATTTTAACCAAAGGAGTATGATGTAGGAGCATCGCCTTGAAGGTCAAAGACGCAAGCATGGAAGCAAAGATATGAGATCTCAGCATGACAGAGTTTCAAATCAACATTTAACTCAGAAGTAAATTGAGTTGTTGAGATAGTTTGGAAAAAAAAAAATTTAATATTCCGTGTTTGTAAAGTCGTGAAGGACCGTAAGGATTTGTAGATATAGAGTGTCAAATCTTATCTGGAAATAACTGTTAGTTATTGTAATAGGACAAAGTATGTAACCACTATGACTTTATAGGATAGCTTGCAGAAAGGATAGAGAGAGCTTGTCGAGCCAGTCCTTAGATAGTTTGTTGTTGTATTGTAAAAGTATCAAGAGATAGGAAGATAGAGTAGAGAAGAACATAGTAGAAGAAAGATGCAGTGAAGAAATGCAATATTATGTAATTGTTCCATGAATGAATAGAACATACAGAATTATCCTGAATCCTTGGAATGTGTTCATTTTGATGTATGTTTGAATGAATGTTATATTTTGTGTGTGTGGTTTAGTTCAATTTATTCATGAATGATTGTTCAAACAGTTAATCGGATGAGTTCGTGACAAAACTGGATAAGTTTCAATTGTTTCTCTTCTAAACCTCGTATGCAAGGTGTGCATCTCATACACAAGGAGTGCGTCGACCGAGTCTCGGATTGACTCAGAGGAGTTCAAAGAGAACAAAGGAAACTTATACCAGGTGCAAGGAGTGCACATCATCAATGAGAGACTAAGCGTCGAAGAATCAGAATAGGGGAATGCAAGAAGTGCAGGAAGAATATATTTTCAAGAGATCCTTCGATCTAAGTTTAGAAAAATCCCAAGAACATAAGGAGTGCATGGGGAGTCAAAAATATCCAAGGATATCAAGATCACAAGGGATAGCGCTTTTTATAAGTGCAGACAAAGTCCAAGAAACTAAATCGTAGGAGGAGCAAAGGTCAAGGCCTTTGAAAACCTAGAAAATATTCTAAATCGTAAGAGATAAGAAGCTCATGAGGAGGACTGAAAATGACCATTGGATCATAGTGCAGAGGACCAACAACCATCTGGTCAAATAAAGGTGCACAAGCCTTAGCGCTTCGCATATGCAAGGGAGTGAACTTACCAAAGTTCTGAAGTCCTGAAGAAAATTGGGATCGTCCATCATCAAGGAGGACAAGTGGCACAAGATCCATAACTCCAGAAGTTCGTGGACCAGGAGGGGGTGAAATATATGAAGTAGATCATGACCATTGATCACTAGGAGATACATGTCAGTAGACTAGTAGCTCTAGGAAAATCACTTGAAATATTTTCAGTTTGAGAGTTGAAACTCCCAAAGCCTGGAGAGCCGGAGGATATCCGGACTGTCAAATCTAGAGAGACATGTGGAGATGGATTGTGAACTTCGGAGAAATCACTTCGAGAGTTCCTGAGTGAGAATTGAAACTCTCGAAGCCCAGAGAGCCAAAGTATATCTCAACCGTCAGACCTGGAGAATAGGTGGCATGAATCTGCAGACTCTGGGTAAATACCTGAAGTAGGCGTCGACCGTCAGATCATCCGAAGTAGACCTGAGCTGTCAGATACAGAGAACAGGTGGCGTGAATTTGTGGATTATCGGTAAATACCCGAAGTAAATGTCGATTGTTGGATCGTCCAAAGTAAATCCTTGTTGTTCGATTCAATAAGACACGTGGTAGAATCCCATGTATTCCAAGGGAAGTAAAGTTTGAGATTTGAAAAACCCAAAGTCCAAAGATTTGTAGGGATCACAATCATTGATCAGAAGGGGACGCGTGATAGAAGATCTTTCATTGCGGGAGAAATAAAAGTTTGAGAGTTGAAAACTCTGAATCCTGAATTGTCGAAGAAAATCTCATTCGTTGATTTGAAAGGGGAAGATCTCAACCGTCAGTTCAGAATAATTGTCAAGATCATGATATCAAAGGTCACCTCGCATTGCAGGGACAGAAAGTGATCGAGATTTAATAAGTTGAAGGCGATCCATAATCGAGACCATGGTATTGGTAAAAGGGTACGTGGTGGCTAGAGGTGAATTGCAAGGCGAAAAGCAGTTTGGTTCCAAACCAATCTTTGGCTCACCTACAATCACATGGTTACATGAGGTCACCTCCCATGGTTGCATCAAGGAGGGGCTTATCAGAAAAGGAGCTAATTCCCAAACTCCGAGACTTCACAAGCACGAAGGGGAAGGTCGCGGGTGACATAAGCCCTGCACCAGAAAGCATGTGTTTAGATACAGAATGAAACCAACAAGGTTTCATAGAGTCATTCAACTAAAGAATCAAATATCCTTGACCGGAAGGTTGTGTATCCTTACGGGGGAGTAGGGGGGATGCATCAGCTAAGTCACGACCCCGAGGAGAGATAATTGGCTAAATGTTGAAAGGAACTGTGGTCGGTCAGGCTCATGATGTGATGATATAGGACCAATCCACGAGTTCGAAAAAAGTCAAGTTCAAGTTTAAATATATTTATTTAAATTGTATTTATATTAATGTATCTTAATAGATTATTTGTGGTCCAAATGTAAACCATGTTCCAATATGTGGATGAATTGTAGACCACGGATGTTTTGGGTGCAAGATGTATATGGAGGAACTATAGATGATGGAAGTTTTGGGTGCAATATTTATAATAGCTCCAACCTGGGGGTCGGTCGAGCTCCCGTAAATCGTTGATGAATACGTTTTTTGCTTGTTAATGCCAATAAGCGAAGCTGTGCATTGAGTTGTCACTAGTAAAAGAAAAATGAATATGCATTGAGGATGACAGGAATACCCTCTTCCGTTTTACACATTTTTCACTGAAATGTTCCGATATGTACAATTTGAATCCCGTCCGAGCGCTTTCAACACTTGACCATTTCTTGACATCTCTTTCACGTATCGTTCAGTTCGCGGGTTCAGAGAATTTCCAATTTCTAGTTGTTGTTTCCTCTGCATGCTACCTTGAGGCTTCTTTACAAGTATATGAAATATGTATACAACTTCTTCAGAAACATACAGAAAAAGATCTTGATAGGAAATAAAATATCAATTGCATATATGAATATATTGGACCTTCTTTTCCCTCTTTTATACTCTACCAAATTCCCATTTATTTTTCCCCTCTACTCTCTCTTTCTCGTTACTTAGTCGTTTTTCCAAAAATGTCTCAATGTGTGCACTGGAAAATTGTGCTCGTGCTTTTATATCGCGACTTCGACCATCCTCTAGCCATTCAATGCCTAACCATTTTTCATATCGCAGATTCCCAGGCAGGCAGGCAAACAATAGCAACTGGACCTCCAATTTCACTTCCAATTGCGGATTCATATTGCACTTCCAATGTTTTGTGACATGCAAACAACAGCTGGACCTCCGTGATATACAAATTTACCGCCACACTTCCACATCATACCATATTCCATGATACATAGTTTGCACATGAAAGTTATGAGACCTGCACTTTGACCTTCGGGTCCTCATGTCTCCTGGGGAACTATTTTCACCCCATTTTGAAGCCCATGCATCTGCCTTCCATATTTATCCATTTATTGGAATCTCTTTTGCACCTCCAATTCCATACTTACCCGAATTTTCCACTTGCAGATTCCCAGATAGGTGGAGTGCACTTCCAGTGTTCCTTGATCTGAAAACAACCCCCTGGATTCTGCGATATACAGATTGACTTATGTACTACTACATCATCCCCTCTTTCATGTTACATAGTTTTCACTGAAAATCTCTAATCAATACAATTTGAACATCGTGGCCTCACATCTCCTTGGGAACCCTTGTTAACCTATTTTGAATCCTGTCTAACTGCTTTCCACAGGCATTTCTTGTAATCTCTTTCATGGATCATCGGGTTGGTAGGTTCATGCAATTTCAAATTCCTAGTCATTGTTTTCTATGTCTGCCACCTTCGCACTTCTTTCCAAGTATATGCAATAAGTATATAACTTCTCCAGAAACATGCAGAAAATATCTTTCTAGGAAATGGGATATCTATTACATATGTGAACATATTAACCCTTCTTTTCCAGCTTCTATACTTAACCAAATTCTCGTTTCTTTGTTCCCTGTACTTTATATTTTATGACGAAATTGTTGGGTGAAAAATGCATATGACGAAAGTGTTGGGTGCAATATGTATATCACAGAACACGTGGGATAATAATTTGATAGCACTAAGTTGGGACGCCACAATGAGATATTTGGCTAAGTGTTGAAAGGGACGATGGTCGCTTGGGATCCTGATGTGAAGATATAGATGGAAACGAGGATTTGGTAGTCCGCTAACCAGTCAATCCGCAGGCAATCCAGAAGCCCGAGAAAGTCAAGTTCGAGTTTAAAGGGATTTTGTTTATGTTTATTTAAAATGTATTCATATTAATGTATCTTAATAGATTATTTGTGGTCCAAATGTAAACCATGTTCAAATTTGAATGGTGTTTTGGGATCGCAATTTTTTCTCAAACCCACAAGCAATAGAGAAAAAAATATATGACTTTACATTTTGTATATCTAAGAATATTCTGAAATATAGGAAGTTGCAATATATGCACAATATAGAACAGGAACATGTACAGTGAAATGAGTTAATTTTAAGAAGAAATAATAATTTCAAATAACAACACCAAACATTGAAGATCACCATAGAACAACCTCAAATATTTATATTCAGATAAACTGGGTCACAAAATACATTTGAGAATATTTCCCAAAAATAGTTGTCTTCGAATTTCTAAAAAATATACATAGTTCAATACGTATTCTGTGAAATAAAAATGTGTTTTCCATAATGACTCGGATTGGGACTGTCATGTACTACAAAGAAAATATGTACAAGAATGAAGTTTGTAGAAAGAAGAAAGTCGGCGGTGGAAAACAACAAAACCTGGAAAGAAGAAAGAGAAAATTGTCAGATCTCGGTTAAATATTTGTTATAGTAAGTGGATGAAGACATAAGAATGTAATAAGTATCAACATACTATAACACATATTTCGTTAAATTTGGAAATATTCTATTACACGGACCTCATCAACATTGATTTTTTTGTAAATCACCATATTAAATTAAGATGACATAAACCAGTTACTGACCATGAATAGGTCAAACATGGGACTGCTAGGTACAATAGTATAAATGGACGATAGGAGTGTGAAATAAAATCTTATAAGAAATCGATTTGAGCTAAATCATCTTAGTGTTTTTAACATCCAAGTGAGATATTATTGTTATGGATAACAAACCCAACATAATGTTTGAATTTGGTGCCTAATGACTACATCCCCCTTGCCACAACTGAGGGGGTTGTGGGTGGGAGTTGTTGATCAAATGACGATGTTGTGAGGATTTCCTAAGTGGAGGGAGGGTGCATCCCTTGCATTCAAGGCTTGGTACAATTCTAAATAGAAGTTAAATTTTCCT
>ML863599.1:11778-26687 GCA_009831015.1 Picea engelmannii | reverse complement strand
TCTTGTACTTGAACATTTATGTGGGGTAAAAGGAGGTTGCCCCCTCGAAGAGGCTTATTATCTGAAATTATCTCTTTTTCAAGGCATTGAGTACTTATTCTGAGGTTTTTCTATGCTATATTGATATTTGGTTCTTAACATGTATGGGGAAGTAGACAAACTTATTGTTGGCATTTCATTTGGAAATGTTCTCAAAACAGAAGAAATAGAGCAAGAACAACAAACACTTACGAAAGAGTCTTGTATTTTTTTTTTTGCTCACCGAGAAGAAATTCTTTTTCATGGTTTTCAAGATTTGGTGGCCCTCCTATTACAATCATCAGTGAAGGAAGAGTTTGTTTCATTCATAAACTCAGATTTTGAATTCAAATTTTGTTTTCAGCTGCCAGTTTTTACATTTGTTTGCCTTCTTAAGAAAGATGTGAGCAAAGGAAAATCAGGAAGCCAATTGCTTGATTGGTTGCATTAGCACTTTAGCATCACTTGATTGAGTACTCATTTCAGCATTAGGGTAGGTAGGAATCGAATAATCTTGTTGGATAAGCATTTTGTAGTTTATATTTCCAGTATTGTGTACAGTCAGTTTCAAAAGTATATCCAATGTTCTGCATCCAATTGAGAGTAGGATGCAGAGTTTGGACTTCAACAGACACTAGTGATATGGTAGGAGCAAGGTACACACACATGTTTTGGGAGAATTCCAATGGATCATGCACCAGGTCTATGATTTCTTTGCTACATCGCAGTGAGGAGAGGATCCCCAGTTGGAGCCTATGTTATCACCATAACAATTATACTTGAGATCTCAGTTTCAAATTTAGCGAAGGACTAAAATGATGTGGAGACGTAGCGCGATTTGGAAGTTTGGGGCATATATGGTGGCAGGTGGATGAATATAGCAAGAGCATGTAGACCGTTGATCTTATAGTAGTCTGGATCAAAGGTTGAGGCCCATATCGAGCGTTGAACTAGCATGAAACTTAATTGTGCGGAGACGGGCCAGGGAAAACCATGATGGTTTTAGTAGTGGATGCGTGGCGCTCATTGAAGTGTATTAAGGAGAAAAGTGGTTTTCCTGAAACCGTTGTTCCCACATCCCCAATATCACGTGGTCTAATATGGAAAATCAACAACTCGTGTGGAAGTGACAGCTAGTCAAAATCACCTTGCCTCTCTCATTCGGTACTTCATGACCGTATGATGTCATTTGAACGTGGCTAGAGAACGAACTCAAAATCTAATCATTCAAAATGGATTGGAAGAGCGTGGTAAACCAACATACCTGCAAGTGATCTTGTTATGGATTCATGATTGGAACTCTATAACTATTGATTCTCAAAATATAGAGGCATCATCTCATCCATAAGCGAAGTAATCTCCAAATTTGATCGACTCTCTGATTTTTGTGGGAATACTTTGGTGTCCACGAAATTGGGATACATGGAAAAATCCAATCAAGCCATATCCAGTGATACAAGTCATTCAAGTAACATGGCAGGTTTATCTATGAGTAAGAAGGAAAGGGAAATTGCACGCATATTAGCAACTAAATTCCATACGGAACCTGTTATAGACCCAGAATTAAGAGTCATGATAAATCCCATCATGAGGGAACTAATCATCAACAGGAAAACTGTGAAAAAGAAATGGAGCAAGCGACAGAAGACAGAAAGCATGCACGAAACGACTGAAAGCATTGGGGAGAATCAACTGGTCTGGTTGTTCACTCTGAAGGAGGAAATCGCCAAGATGAAATGAATTCTCATGTGGGAATAAGTGCATCCCAACAATTTTTTGATAGATGGAAATCTAAGAAAAGGGGCCCAGATATGACAGACTTGTTCCTAACGACCCCTTTAAAATAGGATAATTGTTATTATAAATCATTCATTTTTTGTAACTCATCTCTAATTTTAGAAGGATGAGAAGTCTGAATGTTTTGAATTCCACGAAAGAACCTTCTCTAAATATGCATTATCTCAAGGACATAGAAATCATGGAGAAAAGAGGAGCCTGCCCTCTGTGTAGGAAAACTTTTGTAAATTTTGGGGCTAGAATGAATATGTAAATGCTAAAGCAGAATTTGGACTGTTTATGAAAAGATTCTAACTGGCAGTGATATGAGTCTTGTTTTATTTCATAGTATGTACTTCCTGTAATCTTATATTTCATTTACATATCCTTCTATCTAAATTGGATATTTAGAGGCCCAGAATTCATTATTCGATGCTCTTGTCTTAGCAATTTAGACTATGTTTGTGTCTTCTTAACCAATTTAGAATTCATTGTTGTAATGCTCTGATGTAGTTATGTGTTTCTTTTTCTTTTGATGTCATTCTAATTTTCAAATATAAACTTAGACTCACTGCCTCATTTATCCTATTCCTCGTAATAGTTCTCATGCTCTGACAATGCATTGTTCATTCTAGACTCCATATCCCAAATGTCATTTTCATTTCTCCAACTATTTTATGAAAAAATCCCCAAAGAAACCAAATCTAGACAGTGATTGCCAAAGAAATATCAAGTGACATGAGAGAGCCCTCTTTGAGTTGAAAAGGCTAGTGCTTCATCTCTAAAGCAGGTTGAAACAGTTACCTCTTTCATTTTTCTATTCATCTAGACGGATTTATAGAGTGCTAAGAATGGGACCGACACATATCCAAAAACATCACTGTGAACTAGATGTAAAATTCCTTCCGCCCTCGTTGTACCAGAGGGGAATCTTAACCGATTCTTCTTCCCATATAGACAATGTTCACAAAAAAAAAAATCCAAAGAGCAGTTAGACATACCTTCAACCATACATTTATCATGTAGTATTCGAAGACCCTTTTCTCTGATATGCCCCAGTCTTTGATGCCACTACATAACCTTTGCTCCATAGACTGTAGGAGTTATTTATTCTTCAACTCCAATATCATGAACAATGGAACTATTACACCCATCATTAATAGTGCTTCCTTGTAGCTTATACATAGTTCCAAACCGAACTCCCTTCAACAACACCATTCCTCCTCGAACCATCCTGCAAGTTTTCTTTTCAAATATTTTTTTACCCCTGCATCGTCCATTTTTCTTACTGAAATCAAATTTATAGCCAAATATGGGATGTGCAAAACACCATGTAATGTTCTAATCCTTCCATCTATGAGCCTCAACTTGACTTTTCCTCGTCCTATGATTCTGTTTGTCGAATCATCACCTAAGAAAACATTACCTCCATCATACCTTTCATATTTACAGAACCACTCTCTATGGGGAGTCATATGAAAGGATGCACCTAAGTCAACCAACTATGCCTCATGATCTGCATGTGTGATTGAAGTATCCAGGTACACATCTCCTTATTCTTCCTTGGAGGTCTTTTCTTCTGTAGAAGGAGATTCTTCAAATCCCTTCTTTTTCTCAATTTTGGATCTACATTGCTTCTTGTAGTTCCCTTCTTTTCCACAACTCCAACATACCTTTACAAAAATTTTGGGAGATTTATATCTAACCTTAGACTTAGATCTCCCACTTGAGAACCAATATCTATTTCTTTCTTGGGAACGTCCTCTTGCAAATAATGTGTTTGTGTTATTTCCTTCCATATTATTTCATCTCATCTCCTCCTACAACAAGGATGAGACCACTTCATCAAACTTCAAGACAATTGTATTACTACCTATGGCCACAACTAGATTATCCCACAAGTATGGTAAAGAACACAGTAAACTGATACATTTATCTTCATCTGAAATTTTAATCTCAACAGATACTAACTGACTTACCATAGTATTGAAGGCATTTAAATTATTTGCCACTGAGTCTCCATCTCTCATCCTTGGGTTATACAACTTCTTTCTCAAGAATAGTTTATTTACTAGGGACTTAGACTGATACAACTTCCCCAAATTATGACATAAATCCTTGGTTTTATCTTCCTCTGACACATTCAGTAATATTGAATCTGAGAGACACAGTTGGATTATGCTCTTTGTCTTCCGATCCAACTTTTTCTAGTCATCTGTTGAAGTTCCTATAGGTACAGTACTTGGATCTACCATGATCCACTGATCCCTATCCACCAATAGATATTCCATCTTGAGCTTCCACAACTCAATTTTTTTCCCATTAAACTTCTCGATCTCCATCTTTGAATTGCTTGCCATTTATTTTCACCTAAAAAATCAATACCACGGATCTCCCACTGTAATAAGGATTATCATAGTCCCAATCCAAACGCTTGGCCACAAAGGCGTCCCCCTAAAGCCAACAAAGCTCTGATACCAAATGTAGATTTTAACCTTGTATAATATTTACTGCAAACATATTTTCAGTAAAAGAACAGAAAATATACAATGGAAAATACAAACATTACACATACATTTTTCCCCTGGAAACCCAAACTGGGAAAACCAATATATTCTATATTCATTCATCATGTTACATTGTTTAGAATACAATATACATATAAGAAGTAGTGGCATCCAAAAACCTAACCCAATGACCTAGATTAGTCAACAACCCTAATTCCTTAACCGAAAATAGAAAACCATCGACAAATACCATGTTCCGAAAAACCATCTAACTATGTGACACATTTCCCGAGGCAGAAAAAAAATTCTTGAGGACGTTGCCTCGGAACCCCTGCATGCCCGACACAAGGAAGACACTACTAGTCATGCAAATAATATAACACATACCCAACAAAATTGAAATTCTAAATAAATCAAGTTAAATTGGATAAAGAAAAATAAATGAACATAATGAGATTGGGAAATAAATATGAACTTGTTATGTAAGGGTTGGAATCGCTTAAAATAATATAGGTGCATTCATTAACACAACTAGAAAGAGTAGGAAGACTACCCTTGCCAACTAGGAGACCAACTAACCTTAGAAGAAGAATTCAAGAGATATAAAGTGAAGAACCTTGGGGTAGAAGGAAATTCTCTCTACTAAACATCCTCACCAAGCTAGTATGACTAGTCCCAATATGAGTGGACACCACTTGGTTCTTAAGAAAATATAAGAAAACAAGTAAAAGGGAGAGGGGAAGAAGCTAATTAAATTGAGACATGCAATTGTATTATATTCCCTAGGATTTAGGGGGTACGTTTTATCTTCTTTTATCATTTTTTAAAATTCTAGATATGTTAATTAAGATTATATATAAAAGAAAAATAACATACGGAATAATTTTTCTCCCAAACATCTTTTTATTTTGGTTTTTACTCCACCTGCTTATATTACAGTTATATTACAATAGTTGAAATCACATCGAATTAAATCCAATCTTTTCCTTTCCCTACTCACATACAAATTTATAAAACATAAAACACAAGGATTTATTTATCAACATTCTATTTTGGGTGAGTAAGAAAGAAGGAAAGGGAAAAGAGTTGTCACTCAGCTCCTTATGTGGGTCAAAACACCCTTAACTATGTTTTGAACTAAAAATGGTACTATGCAACATATAATTAAAGATGAAAAGAGAAAGAAACCTTAAAACCAAGAGAAGGATGGGGTTTGGCCTCCTTGTACTATACCTAATATAATACTTTATCTCCTCTTTCATGAAACACAAAGAAATTCCTAGATATTTACATGTACATATAAATTAAAAATGAAAAAATCTAGTCAAGAATGAATATAAATATAAAAACCAAAGGATGTATTATGCCCTCAACAAAAGGGTTCCTATAATATGACATATGTTGTTCTTGAATTTATTCTTTGATATGGAAATTTGAATGAGAATATTGACCAAAGTGGGAAGGGAGATTATTTTAATCACCCCGAAATGGAATTACTCAAGACCAAAAGGAAGAGGAAGAGCCCAAAAAATATAAAATAAAGAAAAGATAAACAAGTAATAACACCTCCTTCTAAGATGGGGATGATGGATAAGGAAAACCTAAGTGAAATACAAGATGATATGTAAAAATAACAAAAACCTAGGTGTAAGTTCAAATTGAGATTAGATGTCAAAATGTGAGTGTGGATTTTGTATGGCCTTTTGGCCCTTGGACATACTCATATGTGACTCCATGTGACTATGAATGTAAATCCACTCTAGTGATCAAGTGATCCAGGTGGATATCTGTGGCCACCCACCTATTCCAATTGGCTCACTTACATATTTCATCTTGGTAGTTTCAGTTTTCATTTTGACATTTTTTTTCTAGCTTTTTGGGTCCTAAACTTTCAGGGTCATTTTGAGGCCCTAAACAACGATTTTTGGGTTTGCCATAGTCACACTATAGACGAAGCAAGAGTGTGTAGAATAATGTGTATTCCTTGGATAGAAATTTCCAATGGTCTATCGTGCGCCTAAAATAGAGTTCATATGCAAAATTTACGACCTCGGGAAATTGATGTACTAACCTACCCCAACGAGACCCACATGAATTTTGGATCTTCATCTTCTAGGGTTAGGTTTTTGGATGTCTAGGGTTTTTGAATTCATGTTTGATGTAAAAAGGCCTTTGGAGCCTCTTTTTACTCATATTATTACAAATGAGCACAATCATCACATCTCTTCTCAGAGATAAGCCACCGTCGTTCTAGCAAGCTTGTTTCAATCTATGTTTTACAGTTTCAACATATTTATTTATTAATAGAAGCCAAGTTTTATTGTATCTCTCTTATTTTTCATTGAACATATATGTTAATAATATAGATATCTGTTCATTTCATTCTTCTCATAAAATATGGATCAGTGGTATTAGAGTAGTATGCTCCTTGTCGTTCTTAGTGCATGTCCCCGACAAGGTCAAGGTACAAAGAGTTGGGTCTCAAGCCTTTTTCTCTTGAGGATAAGAGCTCTCACATGCCCAAGAAACCTTCCATGGTAGGAGAAAATAAAGACGATGGGTTAGGATATCCTTTCAAACTATTTCTTGAGGAATCCCTCGTGCAACAGAGGAATGAGATGATGGATAGTTTTGCACAAATCCTTCAATGGATACCAAAAGGAAATGCATATTCCTCGAGTGGAGGTGCCACCCACTTCAAGGTATAGATATAATTTGATATTCCTATCTTTTAAGGTAATATAGACACAGACACTATAAAAAAATTGTTGAATGTGCTAGAAGGGTATTTTTCTATCCATAACTTTTCCATAAGTGAAAATATTACATTTGCGCTCCTCAAAGTCATCCCCCATGTCAAATATTAGTGGGAGACTTTCTTTGAGAAAAAGGAAACAGAGGAACCCCAATTATTTATAGTTGTTGAAAGAAAATCTCCCTGTGGACAGGTAGATCTCCTCTTGAGAGCTAGACTCTTAACTCTTAAGACAGAAGACACTTATCATGGACATTGACTTCCTTTTAGATCTATATAAACTAATGTATGAGGAGGAAGGAGAAAAGAAGTACCTTTTACCAGCGTTTTTCCCTGCACGCTCTGAGATGAGCTCCAATATTTCGCTCCTCAATAAGCCCTATAGAAAAACAATAGTACAACCACTTCCTACTCTACTGATATTAGCTTTAAATAGACCTATCTATTAGAGAAAATTTCATGTGAGATTAAACACAAACTAGAAAGAAACAGGCCAAGCATGTCATATTGATGAGAACAATGATGGAAGTAACTTACAACCATAGATGTGAATGCAACAGCTTCGTCAAATCCCCTTTATCTAAACCTTGCTCAAAAGATCCACGATCCAGATGATAGCGACTTCACTGATTACTCTCCTCTAGTTCACTGTGTGTTTCCTATGAGATCATAGGTTTCATGCTTCTAATTCTTCCTCTTTTCAGCATGATAGAGCCTGCTTATATAGGTTTAGAGAGGCCTAACCTCTTGAGTTATCTTTAGGGTAATTTGAGGATTCTCCTCCTTGAGTTAGGGACCTTCCCTAAGATCATGGCTGGACCAGTGGGTCGAATTCAACAGCTTTCCAAGATTGAAAATATCTTCCCCTTATTCTCCTCAACAGACCAACTGCTGCCCAGAATAGGCAGCGCTCCCTCAAAAGGGCCATCAGAGCGTTATAGCGCTCCCTAGTAGGCTTTAGGGGGGCGCCAACACTCTTAAAATAAATAGCGCTCATCCAGAAGGGTTGTTCAGTGTTATAATGCTCCTTAGCACTTTATAGGGGATCACTGGTGCTCCTAAGAGAGATATAGGGGAGCGTTTTCTTCTAAAAACCTAGATTCAATGGTTCTTTCAGATGGCAAGAGGTACCTAACTTCAGTTAACCATTCCTCTTCCTTCAAATCAAGTGTTTGAGGTATTTTAAATGTCTTCCTAATGTCGTTATATGTATGGCATAGGCATCATGGTAGTATTCTTTGCTTGACACTTGCGACACTTGTGAGCAACATGTGACACTTGCGACACTTATCGGAGTGAGTAATGTTGATGTGTAACAGATTGCCCCCCAAAGTATGAAGTTAGAAGATGAGAACTGATAAATGAAATACTTTGTAGACTTTCAAGCAAGGGTATAGACATGGAGAACCTGACAGAAGCTGCACACAAACATCCAACAAATATTATGACATGTTTCAAACCCAAGGCAGGCATACCTATGCTTGGGTGATCAAGACTTGCAAGATATGGCCACCATAAAATACACTGCGGATCCATAATTGTATTGATAAAAGGTATAGCCACTAAGGATACAATGTGGATCCATACTTTGATGACCTGAACTGATCGTAGCCACGAAGAATACACAGTGAATCTACGAGATACAAGACATAGCCATGACCAATACAAGGTGGATCTATGTGACAGTATATGTGCCACTATTCAAGAGAAACTCCTTCACAACCTGGGAAAAGTACATATCAGAGTGATGGCTCAACCCAGGGTCTTCTTACTGATCCTAATGTGGTATGAATATAACCATGCAAATAGATGTCCTGACATCGAACATGGCAAAAACCACTTGATTACCAGTCAATGATGTAAACCGTTAACAAGCACGAGGGAGATCACCATTAATGTCAATGATTCCCAAGGTACCCTAGTACATTCCAACGAATGTGAATGGATGATATGGAGTTGAAAATCCGTGGAATCATCCGATCAGAGGTCAATGATGTAAACCCGCTGTCAGATGTGAGGAGGCCTACCATTGAGGCATGCAGGTCCCAAAGTACTAACTGGTTTCTAATTCTAATTCCTGGATAATGTGTTGAAGTCGACAGGAATAGGTTCGTTGAAGGAGGGCCTTGATGTATCCCCCATCAATGACATGAAACAGACATAGAGATGTAATTGGTAGATCAAATGAACATGGACTGACATGGGTATTGAGAAGAGATATTTGTGACGGCTGACTCACGAGATGGGTACTTCCCTTGAACACTGAGGCACGACAGTAGAAACATGACATGGACCAAAACTTGATGATGCAATGGATGTTGTGACTTACGTCAGGTGACCTAGAGGAGTGAAAGAAACTCAAAGGATTGGCTCAGTGTAGAGGTTCAACGGATTATAATGCGTGCAAAATACAAAGTGTCGTGTTCAAGGGCGACTCTAAGAATTACTTGGTAATGTTCTCAAGAAACTTCTTGGCTTGCTTCTTTCAAATTTTCCCCCATCCAGATAGACGAGTAACTCTTTTTAATTTAACGAGCTTGAGGAGGGTAACACATGCTTGATATAACTCACCTTCAGTAAGTTCCTCTTCCTTTGTTTAAGGAACTGGAAGAAGTAAGGGTTTGGTCCCGTATGGGCCTGTCGATGTTTGTTTTAGCGAGTCCAAAGACAGAAAACTTGAAGGTTTTTCATGATTATAGAGTCTGGAAAAACACTTAAAAGAGAACTCTCTCAGTTCATTTTTCGTACAGTTAGTCTCACGAGGCCGAAAAAGAGATAAACTACCACTTGAAAGACGCCCTTTCGAACCTTTTAACGAGTGTGAAAGGAAGCAAGATCACTCGATGATATTTTCATGTTTAGAGAGTCTGAAAAGAGTTTAAAGGTGACTCTAGGGGGTTCCTTTTTCGTGTGTCCATACGGGTCCGAAAAAGAGATAAAAGTTTACCCAGTGCGTTCTTATATTCTCAAGCTTGAGAACGAACTAAGACTATGCTCGTGGATGTGACAAGGTAAACAAACAATCAAAACTGCTTTGAAACATGTAGTGTCAAAACTGCAATCTAGAGGTTTAGTGAGGCCATTATATTGTTAAAGAAACCCACAAATAACTATACCTTATAAAAAAATGGAAATTTGTAAATAGTAATACAAGAAAAATCTTCATTTACCATTTCATTTGCATAAGGATTTGTAGCAGTGGAGATTCTCATTTTGGAGGAGGATCTTGTTTTTCTTGATACAAAAGCTACGGTTGATTATTTCTCTTGCCGTTTGGACCAGGTAGAGCTTCATTTCCTCCTCTTTCAATTACATGTTTCAAAATTTGTTTTCACAGCAATATTTGAATAAAAAAATGAAGCCCTAGGTCGTCCAAAAAAGATCAAATCGACCTCTATTCAAAAAAATGGGAAAAAGACATTTGTTTACAAAAACGCTTTTAGAGGGTGGTAGAATAGATGCCAACGCCTTGATAATTGAGTAGATAGGTCGTTTTTGTTAAGGAATCCATAAGAAACTCAAAAATATGCCCACGCAGCCATTGATGAAAATTATTTTAATTTAAAACATTTTATTGCTGCGTAGTGATCATTGAGTAATAAAAAAGAGGGTGTGGTCCTTTTTCAATAGTATGGGCAATGGATTTCAAGTTTTTTAATTACTTAAGAAATTGCCGAAAAATTGAATAATGAAATTCTTTGTTTTTTTTTGTTTGTAGGTGATTTCGGCAATGACCATGATTGAGTTGAAGGAACGGGAGCATGAGCTTGATGATTTGGCTACTTTGCGAATTCCTCACATGCGGGCCACGTTGAGAGATTGTGGCCTTCTAAAATTATTCAAACTGCAAAAGATGAAGAAAGACATCCTTCTGCTTGAGCACATAATCATCTTGTGGGATGTCGCAGAGAAATGGTTTCAGATCGGAACACAACTTCTAACCATCGAGTTGGAAGATGTATACTTCTTGATTGGCCTCTCGAAAAGAGGGGCTCCTATATATTTTTCCGAATGGAGGGCGCTTTCTGAGCAAGTGGATGTGTACCTCGCACGTCATTGTGTCCCAAGAGCAAGTCTGGTGGGGGGTGTTGCAATTACTAATACAACTGAGAGGGGGGGGGTGAATCAGTTGTCTTTGAGCTTAAACAATTTTAACTCTATTAAAATATTCTTAATCTTTCTTCAAGTGATCATCAACATTATACAACATATGGACAGTAAAAGTAAAAAGCATCAGTCACACATAAGGTATACACAGAGACAGATTTTCACGAGGAAACCCATAAAGGGAGAAAAACTCTTCTTCTTCGAAATGATAGGCAGTCTTTTAGGTTCTGTACATCATCTCTAATTGAGTACCAACTCAATGTGAGGCTTCTACCTCTGTTTTACAAGCTGCAACTTGTTTCAGAGCACCAACTCTCTGGTTTCTCTAGCACCCACTAGAAGGAAGCACCAACTCCTTGAATATTCCAGCACCAACTGGATGGAAGCACCAACTTCCTGAATGTTCCAGCACCAACTATATGGAAGCACCAACTTCCAGTTACACAGGCTCCAACCTGTATAACAGAGAACATTTTTTCTCCCTTGCACCACCCTACCACCCTGGTTTCTCTGGCTGCAACCAGATGGAAGCTACAACTTCCTGTGTTCAAGCTCCCACTTGAACCTCTGAGGAAAACAGTACTCCCAAGCACCTCCCAACCACCCTAAAGTATTAAGGAATGAATACACAGACAACTACACAGATAAATCAATTCTTACCACTCTTTCTTTGTTCTGTAAGTCTAATCTTCTACAAACTGTTCTGCAATTCTTCTCTTCCTCTGTTTGTTCAGCAGGTTTGCTCTGCATCAACTTTTTCTGTCATTCTGCTTTGCTTCAACTTGCTCTGTTATTCTGCTCTGCCTTTTATTTCACTCTTCACATATGCTCAATTTCATACAACGCATCCTCTCCTTTTCCCTTTCTTACAGTTTCATTCCTTTTCATCCAGAACAACCAACCGCACACCATCTATCTCATTTTCTTTTATACTCACCCCCACGGCGGTTCCACTTCACATCTCCTTAGGCACAAGAAAGACAACTATCCAGGCAACTAAAATGCCAACTAATTCACAATCATGAGTCTGTTTCTTTTGACAGATTCGTAACTAAGGAGTTAACTGTGAGAGATAACAGTAACCCTTCGATCACATTCAAGTTTATCCGCACCGTTGGATGAACTTTATTAATATTGCCTTTAAATTGGGTTTCGACATTTCGGCATTCCTTATGTTCAATGTTCTTGTCACTTACAAATCTCGATCCACAAAATTCCATAAAGTAGTTGGATCAACGATCCAGATCATATATAGATCTGACGGTTCAGATTAAGTCAGGATTTCACTCATTGCGATTTCGACACTCTGGACGTTTGGTGTTTTTGTCACTTCAAATTCCCGATCCTCGACACTCCATAAAGAAATCGGATCAATGGTCCAAATTATATCTAGATCTGACGGTTCATATTAAGTCGGGATTTCACTCATCACGATTTCGACACTCTGGACGTTCGGTGTTTTTGTCACTTCAAATTCCCGATCCTCGACACTCTGTAAAGAAGTTGGATCAAAGGTCCATATCACATCTCTATTCAACGGCTATGATTAAATCATGATTTCACATATCGCGAAATCGGGATTCCTAATGTTAAAAAACTTTGACATGTCCAACTCTCGATCCCTGAAACTCCGAAAAGGACTGGAATCAATGGTCCAGATTTGATCTTGATTCAACGGCTATGATTTAAGTCACGATTTTTCATATCGTGAAATCGAGATTCATGTTGCATTGTTTCTTTGACATTTCCAACATGTGATCCTCGAAACTCCAACATGGTGTAAGTCTGCTGACGTCACAGGTGTTAAATAACTTCCATGTGTCACCCTGATTCATGACTTACATGTGCTTGGCATGTTGAATCGGTCTGACACTTGTCATTACCTAGTTGTTCCACGTGTTCCTAGCTAACGTGGTCTGCTGACGTGAGTCGGGTCGATGGTCTAGATCACATCTTGATCTGACGGTTCAGATTCAGTTGGGATTTCACACATCGTGATTTCGGGATTCTTGATGTCAATATTCTTTGACATCTCCAACTCTCGATCCCCGAAACTCTGACATGGAGTCGGATCAACGGTCCAGAATCAATCTTGATCTGACGGCTCAGATGAAGTCGTGATTTTGCCTATTGCGATTACGCTCACTTCTCCTTTCACTTTAAAGAACGTGTAGGTTCTTCTTGATCCAATGATGGTCAGGTCCTACACTTGGATCTAACGTCTGAGATCTGTCCTCCTTTTCAGTGCGCTCTTCTTGTATTCATTCAGATCTGACGACCATCAGGAATTCAAAAAGATATCTAATGAACACAGTTGATGCTCTTCCCCCATTATCACTGCTCCGCTGATCATCGCTGCTATACTCAATCCATCACCACTACTGTACTTGCCATCAATGACAAGTATACACTGCCTGTAAATATGCTAACAATCCTCTGTACATTCTTCCTCTACTCATGCCATTCGTTATCTGTTACATATTTGCCAACAATCTCCCCCTTTGGCATTGATGGAAATACAGGCACCCCCATGCATTCAGACTCGAGTCTCCTCCCGGACTCTTTTCTCCCCCTTTGACATCAATGTCAAAGAAGAGACAATTTTCCCTTGATCTGTTGCAAAAATATACTCCTCATGTCAACTATAATCATTTTGGAAAATACACTGGATATTCAATAAGTACTCCCCCTGACCAGGTGAATAGATTAGACACAAGAGATTATAACCCCCAACTTTTGACGAAGATATCCGAAATGGGTCACTGCTAATAGTTTAGTAAAGATATCAACAATCTATTCTGTAGAAGGTATATAATTCAGTTGAACAACTTTGTTTGTAACTTGTTCTCTGAGAAAATGGTACTTGATTGGAATATGCTTAGTCTTGGAATGAAGAACAGGATTCTTGGAAACAATAATGGCACTAGTGTTATCACAGTGAATTGGAATAGGATCAGCGTAAGTTACCTTCAGATCTGCAAGAGTTTGTATCATCCATAAAATTTGTGTGATGCAAGTAGCAGCAGCAATGTATTCTGCCTTTGTAGTGGATAATGAAATGGATCCTTGCTTTTTACTAAGCCATGCAACTAGTGAGTCACCCAGAAAGAATGCTCCTCCACTGGTGCTTTTTCTCTCATCAACACAGTTTGCCTAGTCTGCATCTAAATAAGCAGTTAACTGGAAATTATGATTTCTAGGATACCACAGACCATAAGTCATTGTTCCCTTCAAGTTATTAAATATCCTTTTGATAGCTACCAAATCACTTTGTTTAGGAGCAGACTGAAAACGACCTACCATTCCAACAGCTTGCATTATATCAGGATGGGATGTTGTGATGTATAGAAGACTGCCTATCATAGAGCGATATGTTCTTTGATCAACATTAGGTGAGATATCATCTTTACTCAGCTTGCAACCAACCACCATAGGTGTTCTAACTGTAGAGGAATCTTCCATCTAAAATTTCTTCAACATTTCTTTCAAATATTTTTCTTGAGAGATAAAAATTCTTGCAGAGCTTTGTTTTACTTGTAAGCCAAGAAAATATGACAGTTCTCCTATCATGGACATTTCAAATTTTGTTTGCATAGAGTTAGAAAACCACTGGACAGATGATTCATTAGTACAGCCAAAAATAATATCATCTACATAAACCAAAACAACTAATAAATTATCACCTTCAGACTTAATGTAAAGGTTACTGTCAACAGTACCTTTCTTGAACCCTTTTTCTTGTAGAA
>WSFP011421444.1:0-22899 GCA_009831015.1 Picea engelmannii | reverse complement strand
TGGTCATATTTACAAACAAAATCGTTTTAAATCAATCCAAATGATAAACAAAAATACATTCAACCTATTAAACAAATCCTTAATTACTAATTTAAAGAAAAGCAAATCATTCATGCTAGAAGCAAACAAATCTTTTGTACATGATTCAAAACGAAATCGTGTTCAATTAACTGAATGGTAACAGGGATATATGTGATCTGTCAACCAACCTTTTTATTACCAATTTGAAACAGACAGAATTGTTTTGACAAATCAAAACCAACGAAATCATTTTTTTGAATCAATTTCAATTGAAACATACTATAAGCGATCAAACAAATCTTTCGTACTCACTTAACACAAACACAATAGTTTATGTCAATTCATAACTTAAAAAAATCATTGTTGAATCAAAACAAAACTAACATAATCGTTTTTTTAATTCAAAACTAATAGAACTATATCAAACCAATCTTTGATACTAATCCAACACATACACAAACGACTATGCTAATTCAAGGCATGCAACATCGTTTCTGGATCAAACCAAACAGAAATGAATCGAACTAACTCAGGGCCGACACAATTGTTATACTAATTCAAGAGCAATAAAATCATATTGATCAAAACATAGCTATATTCGATTTTAGCAAAAAAATCTTTTGTACATGATTAAAAACGAAATCATTCTTGGTAGTTCGAAAATAACAGAATTGTTTTGAATCTATTCAAACAAACAGAACTAATTTGGAGCAAACACAATCGGCTAACCAAATCATTCAAAAATCGATGTTGAAATGCATACCTGGGCTGTAGAAAAATGATTCGGTCAGGATAACTTTGAGTTGACAAAGGCAGTAGTTGCCTCAACATTTCTGAAGACAATTGAACCCGTAGTCTTTTGCTTCTTCTCGTTGGCTTGTAGCCTGTCGTTTTCCTTTGACAACACAGTAACCCGTTCCTCCAATGATTTAATTTTAGATTCCAACAGGGGAACATCCGTGTAGTAACTTTCAAGCCAAGAATTGCATTGAATACACGGTGGTTGATCGGGCCTTGGCATTACAGGTGAGGGTTCTTCCAAGTTACCAGGGGTTCCACTGTTAAACTTAATTCCAGGGAAGTTAGGGTCATCCTTGATGCACAGTGGTAGGTTGGAAACATAGTCATAGGGTTCCACAGAACAGAGGCCATGAGAGTAAGGGTATTCCTCGGCCAATAAGCGTTCAATCTCAGGTCCAAGTCCTCGCTCAAAACAATAGGCTTCTGGTCAACATTTTGTTTGGGCTTGCTCCGAGCATATCTAGATATCCATCGTGCATTCTTCTTTCCCTTACTATTGACACCAGTATCACCTTTGCCTTTCTTCCTTACAGGCCTCTTGACAGTCTTAGTATTGTCTTTAGCACACGGGTCGGCCATGGTATCAGGTAGGTCAATGTTGGGGCAGTTCGAGGGTTTGACGGGGGGGTAGAAGGATAGGATGTGGCACAACAGGCCCAACCAGGGTTTCAGTGACCACAACCTTGTCCACTTGGCCACACTCGGGAGTGGAAAATCCATTCCTTGATAGGAAGGCTTGCCAACAGTCACCACTAAGCTTCAAATGATGTATAATAATGATTTTGATCAAGCAGTGATGAAAAAGGATGCTATCCGCCTTCTCACGCTTAAATCATTTGGACATTTTATACAGGCTACGTAGGAGGTAGTGAGGCATATTCAGAGGGTAGTTTATAAAATTCATAAGCAACCTGAGATGATAAAGAAACACCAAACCATAACGACCTTCGCGAGTCACGAATTGCTTAACAATTACTAATAGATCATGCCACCTGGTATTAAGGGCAGTGACGGGCATACCTCTATCACAACTAACAATCTTCCTTGATGTGAATAGGAGCGGCCATGGCACCTCGTCCACTTTTGAATTCTTAAACCACCTCTTCCCTTTAGATGGTAAGCCTGTAGCTAAGTTGAGGAATTCCTCATTTAGCTCAAGTTAGATATCCCCAACCTTAGCCCTGCATCCGTCGAACATGAGGGCGAATTCTTAGGCGACCGTAAGGTTGAAACCCTCAATTTTTGGATAAAAACTAGCCAGCCACTATTCTCCAAGTATTTATGAGCATTGTCAAATAGCAGGAGCGTTTGGATGCCATTAGGTTCTATGCGCACCACAGGTGCCATAGGAGAGAGCACACAATGAGCAGGGTAGATGGACAGGGGTTTGGACAGGGTATACGCAGGACCGAAAGCTCACAGGCTTCCCCAAAACGAACAGAGGTAACCCGAGATACAAGGTAGGCATTAATGCCTAAGTGTGCAAGGGTGGTGGAATGAAACAATCCCATGCAAAACATTCATATCAGAATGTACAATCAATGAGGCTATGGTGATTCAAATCACTAGTGGTGTGTGTTAAAAGCAATGTGAATCAAACAACTATTGAAAACTATGATAAGTTGACCTGAATATTTGCACAACAATAGTGTTTGCATGATTTAAAACAATATTTTGAATTTAGCACCAAAGATTTGACCATAAAACTTATGCTTTGTATGAAACCATTGCACTAAGGGTCTGATCACAATGTTAATGCTTTGTTATGAAACCATTACACCAAAGAATTTGACCAAAGACAATAGAACATCAAACCACCATTGTATCAAGGACTCAATCACAATCACTAGAATACCATTGCATCGCAAACTTATGAAATGAATTCATATTAAAAAAATGCAAAGTGAGTAAAGATTTGGTGTCTTTCCAACTGTGTGACCATTATTGAATTAGAAGTGCAATGAACACATATACAAGAGTAACCATAATAATCTAGTGACGATTTTAATGCCATCAACATGAATTCAAACTCAAGGTTTTCATGCTTGTAGTCGTGAAAACGAGAACAAAAGGAAGATGTGAAAATGCACAAGATAATAGTGTTGTTTTATTCAAAAGATTGCGATGAGAATCAAGGGTTCCAAAACACTTGTGTAGGCAGCTTATAAGGATAGGATAAAAATCTGAAATGGCTGCCAACAGGAAGGTACCATGATGGAGAAAATAAGATAATTCATCATACCAAGAGTCATGTGTGGGTGGGATGTACAATACTTCACCACACCATAAATCCAACTCGTTGTCCCAACCCGAATCCCTATTTTCCTATCAAATCTTGGGATTATGCGGTCAGTTTGCACAGTCCCTAACCCCTAACAATTATTGTTTGTTTAATTTCTAGATAAAATTCTTGGATTATATCCATCCAATTGCCTCTTCTTTTCCCTATTTCTTGTTGTGTGAATAGTGACCTAACAGCTGGATGAGACACTGTGACCTTGGTATGATTATTGAGGGTGTAACGTCTAAAGTGTTTTATTGATTTATAGACAGCATAGGCTTGTTTATCAATGGATGGGTAATTAAGTTCTGGTACTTTTAATTTGGTGCTCATGAATGAGACAAGTGCCTCATTGTTTTCATCATCCTTTTGAGTAAGGACTACAGCTAATGATTGATCTAAAGTGAAAGTGTAGAGATAAAAGTCTTTGTTGAAATCAGGGTTGCATAGTACAGGGGATTGCAATATGGAAGTATTAATGTTTTTGAAATATTCCTTTCCCTCATCAATCCATTTAAACGCAACATCCTTGTGTATCATTCTTTGCAGGGGTTTAACTATCTCTGTGAAATCTGGAGTGAACTTTCTTACAAAATTAATCCTTCCAAACAAAGATTGCATAGCCTTTTTTTTATGAGGGAGTGGTAGTTCGGAAAAACAAATTATGCGTTCAGGATCAATATGGATTCCATCCCTAGAAATGATGTGACCTAATATTTTTTCTTCCTCTACTCCAAATATAGTCTTTTTTGGGTTCAAGGATATCCCATACTTTCAACATCTTTCAAAAATTTGGGTGAGATGGGAAAGTATGGTCATCCCTATCCTTGGAGTAAACAGTGATGTCTTCTAGGTATACCACTACATATTTGTTAATTAATCCCCGAAATGCCACATCCATGGCTCTTTGGAAAGTAGCTCCCGCATTGATTATCCCAAATGGCATGTGCTTGTAGGAAAATGCTCCCCATTTATTTCAGAAGGTTGTTTTCAATACGTCCTCCTCTAATACTAACACCTGGTTGTATCCTGAGAAACCATATAGAAGCGCGAAGATATGTGCTCTTGCTATGGTCTATAGGAGTTTTTCCATGGAAGGGACCAACTAGTTGTCTTTTGTTGAGGCCCTATTCAGATTTGTGAAATCTACACAAAAGCGAATTCCCCTGGACTTTTTCTTGACATATACCAGATTGGCCACCCATGCAAAGTGCCTTAATTGGAATATTATCTTTGCGTCCAACAGTTTCTTTAGTTCCTTCTGCATCAAGGGTTCCAGGGATGGGTCAAATTTCCATAGATTTTTCTAGAAAGGATCGACCTCAGGTCTTAATGGGATAGTGTGTTGAATTATATTGGTGTCCTATGTTTTCAAATTCTAATATGAACATGCAAACATGTCCTGGTACTCTTTGAACAACCTTAGGTATGCCTTTTTTTTCTTAGGTGATAGTGATCTTCCGAGATTGACGTTTTGGAGGTTCTCAGCAGTTCCTAGATTTATGACTTCATAGAATGGACATGAACTGTTGATTTTGGTATTTTTTGGTTTCTTAAATTTCTCTCATTAGTCAAATAGGTTCTCAAGACTGACTACTCCCCGGGGCATAGTGTGGAGTTTAGGTTGGGTTGGTTCATTTCATTTTGTTAGGTTATGGCTTTGATTATCCTATCCTACAATCATTTCTTGAAAAACTTCATCGTCAATGGCCAAATCCGTAAAATTTTCTTAATTAGTCAAAAAGGATATGATCTATTCAACTCCCTCAAATATCCTCCAGTTATCAATATTATCTGGGACCGAAGGCTTTTATAACAATTCTATGGAAAACCTAGAGGCTTCATAATCCTCTAAGGGAGACAACCTCGAAGTTGTTGTGGCCAAAGAATTGGTCAACGTATTTTTGGATCGAGGTATGGCTATGATGTTGAATGATAGGAAATTTTCTATTATCCTATGAAATTCATGATGATAATTCCTCAAATGGGGGGAATTGAAATGGATAGCATTCTTGACCTATCTAACTATTATTTCAAAATCCTCAGAGACAACTAGTTCCTTGATGTTTAAATCAATATCTTTCTTAAGTACCTGGACCAATGCCTCGTGTTTGGGAGTGTTGATTGTGCATTCAAAATCCAATCTACAGGACATAAAACTATGTATTGCTACTAGATTGATGAAAATGCATCCCGCTCCAGCCCCTTCTTGATATTTTGATTCATCAAAGTACATAGTCTAGATTTTAGACACAAAGTTTGGAACTCTCTTGTCCTAGTCCACCTTTGGAGTTTTCATTTTAGTGTTGTCGGCTTGAGCATGGGTATTTTGTTCATACTTATTACATTTCTCAATTATTTCAGGACTATCATGAAGTGATAATTTTGACCTCTGGGAAAGTAATACTTTGGACAAACAAGGCGATAAATCACTAAACTCGAACTCACATGAGTAATTTCTTAGGGCTGGAAATTCAGTAGAGGAAGGCTCATTAGGGGATTCTAGGTCTGTAACAATATGCTTCAAATATCTTTCTCGGTTGATCATGATCATGTTTGGGTTTCCCTTTAATGGTAACCATAAGTGGGACCAATCTGTACTGAAATATCCACGCAGTTTTTCAGACCAGTCCCTTCTTAACAACATTCCATAGGCCTCCAGAATGTCTACAATTATGATATCTATGACCTGATGAAACTTTGGGTTAGAGGAAATCTGAATCATAACATCCTTTAACTCCCCAATAACTACAACTTCAGTTCTATCTAGTTGAATGATATGTGTTTCACTTTTGGTAATGGTAGTGTTTAACTTCTTACACACTGAAAGAGGCATAACATTGGAGGAAGCACCATAGTCAACCAAACAATTGTGCAGGTTCTTTTTATAAACTTGAAAATTTAACAAGAAAGGTGGAATAGATGAAATAGGATTCTTATCAGCCATCATTAAATTCATGTTAGGCTTCAGACTCTCCTCAAGGATTCATGTACCTGAGCTTGAATGTGGGCTTGGGTTTAACATGAGTTTGTCATCATCATCCAGGGCTTGCAACAATAAATATTTATGTTGAGGAATTCTACATAAGTCCATCACTGAAATGTTAGCCTTCAATTTCTTCATGTCTTCTACCACGTTATACTCTAGCTTTGTTGTTTCGTGCGCTGGAAACTTTAGGCCAGAACTCAGTGGTGGGATTGGTTGAGATAGAGAGGAATGTTTTGGGGTTCTCTTAGGAGCTTGTGCAATGATAGGTTGGTTTTGCATGATGGGTTCCTTGATCCTAGTTTGTACTGCCAAAAATTCTGGACATTCTTCATCTTCTGTAGGAACGTCAGAAGATGATGTGTGATTGACATCCCATAGAACCATAGTTTTTTGCTCAGGTGATTCACTAACTTCATTTTCCGCAATATTTGACGTATGGTCGTTGGGTTGTTCGGCCGAGGAACATCCATCCAAGAAACAATTCTCCAACAGATTCATAGCATTCACCCATTGAGAGAAATCCCTTTCTGAATTATGTTCTTGATGATAGTTACAATATGAATCTGAGGAGACCTCGCTCAAGTCAATGTTCAAGTTGGCAAGAGGGGGATCTAGGGCCTTAAAAGGTGGATTTTTTATAAAGAAATGTTTGTAAGGCCTAGGGTTTGATGTTCCTTCCCCTTCGTTCCTCTTCATGTCTATAATCTCGTTAGAAAAATTCTTAACCATTCTTTGCAATATTTCCATATCTACACTGTCCTTTTATGTTGTATGTTCCATTTGTTTACCAGGAAGTCATGTTAACAAACTCCCTCGCCTAGGTGGTTGTTGTGTTTATTTATTTAATAAATAAATCTGACTATCTTTGCAGCCTTTAATTTGAAATTCGATAATTTTGGCTTCCTCAAAGTCTTTTGTAAGAGTAGTTATATCGACCCTCTTAACGAACATGGAGATAGAGGTCGATAATGCGTTATCATACACCTCAATTTGTAGTTCTTGGGCACACTTGGAATTTGTTTGAAAATTGTTGATGATAGTTGTAAAATGTTGGTTGAAGTCCTTGAATTTATCCTTGGGGCCCATAGTGGCGGAAAATATTTGATCCATCAAGGCCCCGATAGTCATTTCTTCGACAAATTTATCCAAGAAATATTTTTGAAATTTTTTCCAACTATTAATGGATACAATCGGGAGGTTAAAATACCATGTTGAATCAGATTTCTCAAAGGTATAAGGGAACAATTTTTATACTACGTATTCATGTTGGACATTCATTAATCATATCGCCAATATAAATTTCTTGATATGATCCTCGGGCAGGCCGGAGGTTTCGGGATCAAATTTTGGGAGAATTTTTTCTGGGTGCCTAGGAAAATGATGAAATGTTCCTGGTAAGGATAGGGAATCCCTGGACATCCACGGATGATTGTTTTTAGGTTGGTTTTTACCCTCTGGAACTTATTCATTGTTATTTTCCATATTATCTAACTCGTTATTTGAATTTTCTGAATTAGAACTTGCTTCCTCAAACTCTGAATCGTCTGTGCTCGAATAGGTAATTGTTGGTGGGGTGACAAGAGGAGTTTCAGGAATGAAACTGAGAGGTTGGTCAATTTCAGTAAGAGAAACATCTATCATATCTTCAACTGTATGAACAAAGGTATGATTTGGGGTATCGACAATTGGTCTTCTAGTTTACTTTTTGCGAGGGAGAAACAAAGCTAACGGCAATGCTTTGATCTGTTAAGCATAAGATCTATTAATCCTTATAAAAACATTGATTTCACCATGAGGGATCATGTAAGGTATGTCTAGGTGAAGGTATGAACCGTATTAAGCATGCAGTGACTCACTTGTAGTGGGGGTACCGTCAATATTAAGGTTGTCCTGAGAAGGACTAGCCATGCATGTGGGTTGTTTTGAATCTATAGGCTATTTGAGATGAGATTTTTTTTAAATAATTGTTTTGGCTAGCCATGCATTCGTTCAGGCCCTCCTTCTAGTGCCAATTTTGTTGAGGGGTCAAAATTCCCTTTAACTCAACAACAGGAATCATGCCTAGAGACGAGGCCCAATTAGACTCTTCCCTATTTGGGATGAGGTGATTCTCGAGATGGATGATCTGTAAAGTTTCAATGGGATTTAATATGTTATCTAATGGGTCTTTATAGATTGTTTTATATTTCTCTATAATTTCATTTATTAAGTGTTCGATGACGAAATTATTAAGAAGCTTGGGTTTACACTCACCTCTTACCAACAACATGTAGATGACACTTCTCTTCAACCAATATCAAACAATAATATTTCCTTATTGATTAAGAAACAAACATCATCTATGAAAAGGAAGACATATGCAAAAATGACAAATAACAGGAAATAATTATAGTTACTGTATAACATAAATTTCATAACACCATCATATTCATGCCAATGTATATTTAGTGACTGCAACGTTTCAAGATAACTTAAATACAATTTTTGTCTTAGTAAATTGCTTGTAGTATTCAACAACAAAGAAGAAAAATCAACAAATAATGTAACTCCACAAGATTTGGAAAAAAATGTCTTCAACTCTACATGAGGTTCTGAATTAGACTTAAAAATAATTATTTTTTTGATTCATTCTCTTATTACAAAAAACCATTGACCCTTCAAAACAAGTTCGACCTCTTTATTTATATGAAAAATGACATGCAAAAAATAGCAACAATGTTTATTTAACTAAAGAAAACATAAATATAAAGTGGTTCATGTTCACACAAAAACCATCAGTGAGCTCCAGTTAACTCATAGTATTTTCCTTGTCATAATCGGACCACTGGGAGAACAAATATTCACAGGTATGTAGGTACAAAAATCGATGCTAATCCATCCGCATGTTGAGCACATCCTTCATTTCCATGACCCATTTTCTAAATTGATCTATCTCGGAACTTAGTTTTCGTAGGGCCTACGTTGCTCATGTCGGCGAGTCTCTTCACTTGTCCATTTTCAAGCGCTCGGATCTCTCAAATATTCACTCAAATTCGGCATCGAGTTCTCCAAATCATTGGACTATAACGTACAAATCGATGAAGTCATCGGGAGCGTCGAATCTTGGGATTTGGATGTCTATCATCCTCTAGTTTATGTTGTTCCAATTTCTGATACACTCCTCCCATCTCTCATGCATTTTTTGTTGTGGTTCAATTACCAATTGTACCCAATATTTTTCTTCCACCTTGATCCTCACTAAGCTCTCATTTGCAAGCATTCTAATGTCGTGTTCTTCTTCCCCTCGGTCCTTTTGTCTCTCTCTGATATACTAGATTTGTGTCAGTAATTGACGATCCTTCTCCGACCATCTCATCAGTTATTTATATGCTACGAGGCCGAGCAAAGTCTCCTCTTGGTAACTTACGATCTGGGTCATAAAAATCTCCCTATCTGATTTAAACTGAGTATAAATATCCTCAAATTCAGTTCTCATGAACCTAACCGCCTGGGTAGTGTCCTGATAGTATTCCAACTGATGTCTGAGATGCACCAACTCTGCTCTCATAGAATCATCTTCTCATTCATCCTCTCCTTCCCT
Organism: Picea engelmannii; assembly: GCA_009831015.1. Classification (NCBI taxonomy): domain Eukaryota; kingdom Viridiplantae; phylum Streptophyta; class Pinopsida; order Pinales; family Pinaceae; genus Picea; species Picea engelmannii. The sequence goes on along the minus strand of WSFP011421444.1, from coordinate 13,227 downwards.
GTCTATAGTGGCACTAGATATCGACATACTTTCCCCTAATAACTCACTTACTCTGGATTGTCCTACGTCCAGCATGGTTTCTTCCGTGGTGATCATTATCGCACTGTCCAAAGTGATTCTCCTCTTTTTTTCCATTTCTTTTCACAACTAATTGTCTTTTCCTATCATAAGCGATGTCTTGGACATCCACTACTTCATCTACATGCTCTGGGATTGGTTGGTTCCCCCATGAGAGGGAATTTCCTAAACTTCTTGGTGTATGAAAATGCTCAAGTACTGTTTCTTTTCCTTTGTTGACTTCAGGATTCTCATGACTGGTTCCTTCAACTTGTTCTTGATTCATTTGATGCTTCCCGACAGCTCCAATTGACCCCACCTCTTTCCAAATAGAAAAATATTTGATTTTCTCTGTACTTGGGGCCTTTCCCATGATCTCTACAACTGTGTTTTCTATTGTGATTGATGACCCTAGGAGTGTGGAATGTGTTGCAGGTCCCATAGTGATTTCCTCGAGTTCTTTATTTCCTTTGGGAAAACATTATCATCTCTTTTGGTGGTGTCACCTCCCAATGAATCTTCAGCATCTGGGTTTCCTTGATCTTTTCCTTTCATTGGTGCATTGCTTCTCCCGGTAGCATCTCCATTACCATTCTCATTTTTATCTCCTAGTTCTGCGTGGAATTTGATGTTGCTTCCTTCTTCATCTAGTGGTTGTGGTGTTCATTTTTGGGTGTTGTGACCCCCTTCAAATGTATTCAACTCAGTTTCCTTTCTTAAAAAAATTGGTCCTTGCGAAGTCGTATCTAACCCCTTTGTTACTTCTTCATTTACAATAGGAACTGAAGTGTCTACCTCCTCGCTATCACTATATAGTGTGATCAAGTCAACAATGGCAGGGGCTACTTGTCTTAGGACATTCGATAAAACCACAAGCTCAATTATTGGTCCTCCTATCGGTGTTCTCCCTTAAGCTTGTTGTGGAGTGAGTTCCTCCATTGAGTTGTTCTCGGGGGTTGCATGCTCCTCTTCTCTTCTAATGGTGACTGGAGTTATTAACACAGATGCAACTTCCATCACTATGACAGTTTCCCTTTTCAATTTCATCATCCTTTTAGCTTCCTCTAATAGCCTTTGCGCCTCTGATTTGTCCACTATATGTTCTATACCTTGTTGTTGACCTTGCACCACTTCTACTTCCCCTATTTTTTTCTCTAGGAAGTCTAATTATTCATTCATAGACAGGGCCATGAACCTGACCAGGTATGGTTTTTCTTTCCTCTGCAAAAATTCATCCCAATTTGTGGCATTCTCTGTGAATATTTCTTCTTCAAAATATTCATGTGAGTATGGCCAATGAGACACCACCTGAATAGCATGCTCAGCTACCAGCGTCCTAGGGTCGTGCTTCCTGTATCTCCCAGTGGAGAACCTATACTTTATCTGAATCTGAGCTTCTTGTCTGGCTTATGTAGTATCCTTCATGAAATTGTAGCCCACATAAAACCCATAGGGAATAAATATTCTCTTTTTATCCTTTAACATAGATGCATTGAACCTATGCATTATGGTTTGGTAACATATTTCTCCTAATACTAGCCTGTCGGGAACATGGATTGGAAATAAGTATGGTGCTCCGATGGCTCCGAAAATTATGATATATGTGCTTCTTTCCTCTAAGTACCAGTGCCCAATCTTGGATATTACTTTCCAAGCTACTTCAAAGAGTCTTTGGCAGACTTGTTTAAAAATTAAAGAATATACTCGAGCTATGAAGCCATCATAAATTAAAGCAATTGATATTTTGTACCTATTCTCCCACGAGATGTTGAAGTAAACATGTGCAGGCACTTCCAAAATATGCCAGCTTAGGATCATACACGGGAAAACATTTGTAGTGCATATTGTATCTAGAAGATAAGACACCATGTAGAATGCAGGGGTTTCTCCAAGTTTTGGGTTATGCGATTCCTCTATCTCGGTGCTCAATTGTTTCGGAATAACAACTCCCCAGTTAAAAGTGCTTCCATATGTAGCAATTGTATTTTTCAGCAGCATCCAAGATTTTGAGAACTTAGAGCAATCCTTTTCTCTGTATAAATGGAAAACCAAGGCCATCAACAAAATGTAGGGTTCTCTAAGGTTTGTTGTGTTGTACCACCCTGAGGCCTAATTCACAAATTGACCAATATTATGGAATTCATAGAACACCACAACAAAATCCTTGTTCAACCTGATTTTAGCGTCCTTTATTTTATAATACACACTTACGTGTGTCAGAAAGAATAGACCTATATATTCTCCATATTTGTTATTCAATAGGAATTTATTTCCATCGACATGATGAATGATCCACTCCAAGAGATAAACACATGGAAATATGGGTATCATGGCCACTACCGCATACAACGAAGACCACTTGATGTTCTGGAAGACCTAGTCATCTAATTCCCTCACCTCTAGGTCGATGTGAGGTGTAAACTCTGGGAAATATTCATACTGGATTTTGTTGTATAAATCTAGCTAGGAAGGCACCATTAGCTTGGATGTTGTATTATTATCTGTATCTTTGAAGAGCAGAGGTGGGTTTGTTGGCTTATTTTGTGACATTCTAATCATCGTCTCTACTTTGGGAGGAAACCCCAGCTTCTTAGCAGTCAAGATGGATGTCTCTCTTATTTTCTCACTTCCTCCTTTCGAGGTCTTTGGTGACCGACGAGTCACTCGTTGTCTGGGCGACATATTTTCTGAAAAAATCCAAAAATTTAACTTATCATTCTCTAAATCACAGGAAACTCAGAGACAATTAGGATAAATACCTGCGTGCGATGATTTTTCTGCGTCGAATATCTACCATTCTGGAGCCTTGTGATAAATATAACACAACTCAGTTTGTAAACGACGTTGAATCAATTGTGAGTTGTTAAGAAAAAACAAAGCAGTTATGTGCAAGTTATGAAATAATTCAAATACGTTCAAATAAATAATAGTTATCCTTTACATCCGAAATCATTACATTTTAGTACGGGGAATCAACTACATATTTTCACTAATTACACCTATCGTCTATGTAGGTTCTCAAAGTAAAAGCTATGTGAAAATCGACGGCGCGAAGAGACATTGGAATGATTCATCGGGGATTTCAATCAATCATCAATTGGCGTGCATTTGAGATTGGGAATCAGGCACTCGATCTATTTGAGGCTTTTGTGACCAATTCGTGTTTAAATTGGCCGATTCGATAGAGATGACAGCATGAAGCTTTCGCACATGTGGTTGGATTTGAATATAGACGTGGCAACTATTGACCAACGGGACACATAGGGATGTGCATGAAACAAAGATCTAAAGATGGATGGTCCTGATAAATTCGTAGATCTTCTGCAAAACCCATCGGACGACTCGGATTTATTATTGACGAGTATTGATCGGTCCTCAACGGGTTGGATAGAATATATGTTTTAGTTTCCTTCTTGATCGATTGACATCGGTATCCATAGGTGTTTGACGCTAACCTCATTTTCAGTGCGTTCTTTTGTGTTCGACATTGGGTTCTGATTCTCAATGTTAATCGGTGTTGGCACTACCTCTTGGACTTAACAATGGGTGTTTTTCTAAATGACCTCATTGACGCCCAATGTTGATCAGCGTCGAAATTTTCACGAGCAAGCAATGTCCTCGTGCAACTAGTATCCTAAAAAGTTGACGCCCGATGTTGATCGGCGTTGGTATTCTCGAGACTGTGCCACATTCTTGAGACATAGATTGAATTGACCGACACCTGACATTGATTGACATCGACATTTCATAGCAGCAACCATCGAGTATCAGGGAAATTTAACTTTAGAAATGATTTTTTGAAGAATTTATTGATTTATAGATGCAAGTCAAACCATTTGAACAATGAAGAATCTATGCAAAACAACAAAGATGAAACTTATGTACAATCAATGGAAACAAATGAAAACGAAAAAAGAAAAGTGGTATCCAAAAATTGGAAAATTTTAAGGGTGTGTTGAGTGCTCAACATGTGGCATGTGGGGTCTCTATACTATAGGATGGTCCTATGCCTCCTCCATTTTTTCATCATGTTGGGGAGGTTCATCCCCAACATATGTGTCAATATCTGCAAAACAATAGATAATAATAATAAATAATTGAAACAAAATGTTACAACAAATTACAGGTGAATTAAATAAGACATAAAAATATGCAACTAGATTTATCAAAACATAACAATAATATTATCTCTCTCGTCTGGTGGTTCGGCTACTGTAAATTGGATTTTTGGATATCTTCTCCAATCCATCCTCGTGTATGGGTATTATACAATATCTAGGACGAGATTTTCCTCTCTAGCCAATAAATCACATACATCCCTACCGATCAGAGTAATGGGAAACTCGAGTTGACCCCTCTTAGGAAACAACTGCCCCCACATGTGCATATGCACATCAAGAATAGGCCTATAAGTAAAGTAGGGTACTACTGGTCAAGTGGCTTAAACCCTCTCAAAAAATAGTGTAAATAACTATGATGTGAATGGGAATAATCGTGTCCCATGTAAAACAAAGCGACAATGATATAATGCAAAACAAAATTGTCTCAAAAACATATATGACCACCTAATCAATTAGGGCCTCTACACTAAACTATCTACATAATGAAACAAATAGCAACTAATGTGATTCCCATAAAAGATAATGTGTGATAGTGCCAAGATAATAAAACACGGGAACCTAACCTCCTCTCTATCAAATGAACGTATCCCCAGCCAACCACCAGGAACCTGGAACTCCAAAGAGGAATAAAGGTCCGAACAGACATATCTCTACACATATGCCAGCTTGGTCTCTCCCACAACACTATGTGGTAGCTCAGGGAACTATGGGAAATCCTCCCCCCTCCTAGAAAACCCAATGATGAAATAAACATCATCCTTCATGGGATGATACCACAGATCAGGACTGACCTTGAATGTCTGTCGACCATGATCCTAAAAACAAATCAAATATTGTAAAAACAAAGAGTTCCCCTGAGGGATGTACCTTCCTCATAAAACTCGAGGAGGCCACCATCCATCAAAAGGGCATGTTTTTGTTGTGAAATAGTGTGAGGGAATAGATCCCTCTTCATCTCCTTGGCCTCCCACTCACGTAAAAATGTTTAGATTTCAACCCACTGCTATTGTTGATGCTCCTCCTCTCATTGTCATTATATCTGATTCACATAAAAATATTGTTAGGCACACATACACACACACACAAATATATATCCCTCTTCATCTCCTTGGCCTCCCACTCATGTACAAATGTTTACATTTCAACCCACTGCTATTGTTCATGTTCCTCCTCTCATTATCATCATCTCTGATTCACATAAAAATATTGTTAGGCACACACACACACACACACACACACACACACACACATGTGTGTGTGTGTGTGTGTGCCTAACAAAATTGAAATTATAAAACACACACATATATAAATAACTTGTATTTTAAAAAATCTAAGATTATTTTTTCTTTGCAAAAAAATATAGAAAAGTAACAGGTGTGCCTAAAAACAAAACATATGCACCGCCCACAGTGCTCTATATTAGAAAAAAAAACACAGTCATGCGGTGTTGTTACTAACATGCACGGGTGCATCACATTTCTTGTTGCGTCACCACATATTTTAGTGGTCCATCCCTTAAGACTCATCGCATCGTTAAATTGTGAAACAGTCAACCCAGTGTCATGCTCTTTACAACACCGATGCATTTTATGTACCTAAAGGCACCACTAGGTTGATTTTTTTTATAGCAACTTAAGCAGTGTGATGTGTTAATTTGAATGCACAAGTGCACTATGTTAAATTGAAAACACTAGTGCACCCATTATACCAAAGAAACGACATGGTGTTTAGTGTTGCGTTGTCTTTAATAACGCACCGGAGATGGTGCCTCACAAAATATGCACTGCTATGTTATTTTTCAAACGCTATCGCAATGCGTATTATTAGAGTTTATGCACCGGTGCTCCATGCTTATTGTCCCACCGCCATGTATTTTAGCGGTGCGTTGAATATGACTCACCACGTTGACAGATTATGAAATATTCTACATGGTGTCATGCTCTTTATAGCATTGGTGTGTTTGTTGGACCTATGGGCATCACCAGGTTAACTTGTATTTTTTCAACTTAAGTGGTGCGATGTGTTGCTAGTAAAGCACCAGTGCTACCCTGGTATTGGAGCACCGACAATTTGTTCATCTGTGTGTTGTGATGTATAGATAACCTGTCACGAGTCGTCTAATAATACACAACACTATGCCAAGTCTGTCAATATCTATCTCGATGCACTTTGTTAAATTAAAAGCATCGGTGCGCCAATTCTACCAAAGAATTGGCATGTTGTTTAGCATTGCATTGTATTTAATAATTCACCCGAGACGATACCTCACAAAAGAAGCACCAGTATGTTTATTTTTCAAAACCTATCATAGTGCATATTGTTAGCATTTATGCACCGGTGCTCCACCCTTATTTTCAGACCACCTGGTATTTTACCGATGCATCAAATAAGACACACTGCATTAATAGATTATGAAATTTTATGCCTGGTTTTTTTCTATTTACATCATTAGTGTGTTCGTTGGACCTATGGGCACCACTAGGTTAAATTGTTTTATCACAACTTAAGAAATGTGATGGTTTACTGATAACGCACCGATGTTTCAGTAATATTGGAGCACCAACGTTTTATTCAGCAGTTTTTTGTGAAGCATAGAGAAATGGTCTCGAGGCATCCAATGAGACGCCCCGCTAAGCCAAGTCAGTCAATAAATGTCTCGGTGCGATAACTTATGTAAATGGTACCGATGCATTTGGTTAAAATGCATGCACCTCTACATCAAATTTTATGGAACGTAAATTTAGTGGTGCGTTGAATTAAATGGAATGTTTCAGTCCAAGGAGAAATTGAGTACGCATCGGTTGCGGGGAATCCAAAACGACGCACCACTTTTTTTTTAACTTTATTGTGGTGCTCTTCCTTGAATGACACGGGTGCGTATATTATACGCACCAGTGGTGGTTCTTGCTATGAATTTAGCACAGGATGCACTACTTCGGAGTGAGCCAAAGCTTTCAGGTGCACTGCATGGAATTGGAAAAAAACATTGAACAAAATGCCAAATTTCAAGCTAAATTCAAATTTTAATTGGATGAAAAGGAAAATAGGAAGGTAATAAAAAATTTACCTATATTCTTATGCTCTAAGGAGGTATGGTTTCATCATTGAGATGAAATGAAAATTTTTGGTAATTTCCAAAATTTGGAAATGGGTGGAATCTAATAATGGAGCTATCTAAGTCGTTGTAGAGCACCAAAAACAATGCATCTTCAGAAGGAGGGTGAGCATAGATGCTTGCTTGAGAGTTTGGAAGCATGGGATGAAGTGTAACAATGAAAATAGGTTTGGTAATTTTTTTGACTGACCCTACTGTGGTGTGCCTGATGAAAGTAAGGCATATCAATGCATAATGTTCAATGGCATCGGTGCGCTTTGATCGATGCTTGTTATTTTTATTATAACTTATGACTGTTCTTTTGAACATTTAGGCACCAGTGCATATGTACCATAAAGGTGTATTGGTAAAAACAACTCTCCAAAAACCTTTGATTGTCTACCTTTGCTAACAACCTCTGCTTTAAATAAAGAAGGGACGGATTTTTCAGGGAGGTTCCGTAAAAACCTATGCAAAAATGTGTTCTCCTTGTAGTGACAAAGAATGGTTATGTTAATATGAGAGATATGAAGGAGGATATGTATTCTTGGGGGACAACTCGAAAACCAAAATTTTTGGACGAGGAAGATTCTCACTAATGCTACAGGATAGGAGGAGTAGGACCCTTCTAGGTGTGCTACATATTCTGAGTTTGTCAAGAAATATAAGATATCTCAGTAAAATGAGTGATGCAAGTGTGCACACTTTATTTCAGAAGGATACATGCAAAATGATCATGGGAGTGATGGTATTAATGAAAGAAGTTTGGATTGGAACCCTATACAAGTTGTTAGAGAATGTCAACTTGACTAGATGCAACAAAATTGTTGTTTCTGAAGTCGACTCAACTCGACTTGAATTGAGTCAATACAAATTGACTCGATTGTTCTTCGTCAAGTCGACCTGACCATGTTATGGCACCAGAGGATGGAACATATTAGCGAAAAATGACTTAGAGATATGCTCAGCAAAGGTATGGTAGAAGGTTTTCATTATTGTAATTTGGAATTTGATTTCTGTGAACATTGAATATATGGAAAATGAAATCGGGTTAGATTCCCTTCTGGAGATACAAGGCTAAAAGGGATTCTATAATTGACGCATAGTGACATGTTTGGGCCTATATCAGTCCCTTCACTAAGAGGATATCTATATTATGTCTCCCTTCATAGATTATTTTTCCAGGAAGACATGATTATTTTTCTCGAGGAAAAAATCAAAGGTTTTTGAGAAGTCAAAGTGTCTAAATCTCTTGTGGAAAACTAGACAGATAAGAATATCAAGGTGATGAGAATGGATAATGGAGGTGAATTTTTTGTAAAGGATTTTGAGAAATTCTGCAAGCAGCGTGGTATATCATGCCAAAATACCACACCATATACCCCATAAAAAATGGATTTCTTGAAAGAATGAATAGTACATTGATGGATAAGGAAAGGAGCATGCTCACTGGTGTCGGGCTTGCACAAGAATTATGGGCAGAGGAAATTGACACTACAAAATATTTGGTAAATAGGTCTTCTTCATCGGCACTAATCGAATTGACTCCACATGAGGTATGATTTGGTAAGAATCCTTCACTTTCACATCTCAGAGTCTTTGGTTGTGATGCATTTGTGCATTTTCCCAATGACAAGAGGAACAAGTTGGACAATAAGGCAGTCAAGTGTATTTTCATCATCTACAAGGATGGAATGAAAGGATACAACCCATGGGATCTAGTGTTGAGGAAAACAGTGTATAGTCGAGATGTGGTCTTCAGGGAAGTCTAAGGAACTTTCAAGTACGAAGAGGTTCAAATGGAGAAAGAACCATAGAAGTTGGTGTTTGAGATGAGGAACGAAGAACGTGATTCAGATGAGTTGACTAAATCAGATGAAGAGATGGAACAATCGAATCTAGTTGTAAGGAGGTATGACCGAGTAATAAAAATAGTTGAAAGTTATAGTCCACCTAATTTTCATTCTACATTTTTGTTATCTACCACTAACGATGAACCCAAGTCGATCAGGGAGGTACTCAACTCGACAAAGGGTAAACTCTGGAATGATACTATGGTCGAAGAAATGGAATCCTTGCACAAGAATGATACATGGTATTTGATCAAGATACCTAATGGAAGAAAATGCATTGGTAGAAGTGGGTGTTCAAGGAAATTTTGAATTTAGCAGGTCAAGTTGAGAAGTTCAAAGCTCGACTAGTAGTGGAAGGGTATTCCCAAGTTGAGGGAGTTGACTTCAGTGAGATTTTTCCCCTATTGCAAAATTAACTTCTATTACAGTACCAATGTCTCTGGCTACAACATTTGATCTTGACATAGAGAAAATGGATGTGAAGACAATGTTCCTACATGGGAACCTAGAAGCAGAAATCTACATGAAACAACTTGAAGGATTTCCAGTAAAGGGAAAGAAATATCTAGTATGCAAACTGAAAATATTCCTTTATGGTCTAAATCAATCACCAAGGATGTGGTGTCAAAATTTTGACACATACATACTTAGTTTTAGATTTGTGAGAAGGAAGGATGATCATTGTGTATATTCCAAGGAAGAAAGAAGCCATTTCATATATGTAGCTTTGTATGTCGACGACATGTTGTTGGTCAGGAAAAACATGGATATTACAAAGGAGGTGAATATGTATTTGTCCTCCAAGTTCAACATGAAGGATCTCGGTTCAGAGAACTTCATTCTAGGAATGGAGATCAAAAGAGATCGGGCAGTTAGACAGATTTGATTAAATAAGATAAAGTACATTGAAACGGTCTTGAAGCGTTTCAACATGCAGGATTGCAAACCGGTCAAGGTACCAATTCTTATGGGAGAAAAGATAACTACTAAACAATGTCCAAAGGAACATGAATAAATAGAGGATATGGCACATGTTCCCTATGCTAGTGTTGTTGGTAGTATGATGTATGTGATGATCTGCAATCGACCATATATTTCTCATACATTGGGATTATTGAGTAGATACATGCTGACACCTGGAAAATAGCATTGGACAGTTGTAAAGAGAGTGTTTAGGTACTTGTGTGGCACAAAAAAAATATGTTATTTGTTACCAAGGGAAACTTGAAACTGACAAGGAAGTAAATATACATGAATTTGTCAACGTTGATTGGGGTGGAGATATGGATCGATGAAGGTCGACCAATGGACATGTCTTCAATATGTTCAGTGGAGCAACCAACTTTCTGAGTAAGCGACAGGAATTCATATCCCTGTCAAAAATAGAAGTTGAATACATGATATCCAATCATGCAAGCAAAGAAGTTGTATGGATACATCAACTGTGTTCAAGGATTGGGTTTGAGAAAAGAGCAATGAAGATAAATTGTGATAGTCAAAGTGCGATATTTATGGAAAACAACCCAACTTACCATTCTAGGATGAAGCATATTTATGTAAAATACCATTTCATGAGAGACATGGTGGAAAGAAAGAAGGTGCTACTACAGAAAGTAGACATTTTGGAAAACATAGCAGACTATTTGACTAAGTATCTGAGTGTTGTGAATTTATCTTGGTGTAAAGAGGCAATGGGAATTGTTACCCTAGGTATGTGAAAACAAGCTCAAGTTCTCTTGTATCAACAAAGAAGACAACAAGTGGGAGAATGTTGGGTTTTTATATTCTTTGCAGTGAAAGAACATTCAACCGACTAGCTAGTCAAGGTGGATCAATTGGGTGATAAATCGATTGACGAGTCAAGTCAAGTTGATGGGCAAGTCAAATATTGAAGTGATCAACCGGAAAGTATAAGGTTTAAGTGTTTGAACAGGAATGTCAAAAGGTCAAACGATAATGGGTTGAATGGTAGCCGATTGGAGACCGAGTGAAGGTCGACTAGATTGTCAATTGGTAACTAACTAGTAGTTGATTGTAACAAAATCCTAAGATTCACGGGATTGCAACCAATGATCTACATGGATCTGTAATCATTTTTGGGTGCCATGATTTAGGGTTGTGCATGTAGTAAATCCTATAAATATGGCTTGATGCAATACTATAATAGCTAATAATTAGAAGGATCATGATGGTCATGTTGGATTACTGAGAGGGGGGTGAATCAGTAATAGCATAATTATAATCCTTTTTCTTCAAATGTTATATCAATGTGGAATTATTATCCAATAATGATCAATAAAAAATAAACAATCACACACATACACAGTACACCAGTATTTTACGTGGAAACCCAAATCAGGAGAAAACTACAAAATGATTTTTCTTATATGTCTTGAAGAATTACATTCATTGGAAGTACCAACTTCCTTTGTTTTCCAGCTGCAACTAGAAGGAAGCTCCAACCCCCCGGTTTCTCAGGCTACAAGCTGAGGGAAGCTCCAACTCTCCAATTCTTTGGCTACAACCAGAAGGAGGCTACAACCCCCTATGTCCTCCAGCTACAACCGGAAGGTGGATACAACCACCTATACTTGCCCCATCCAACCGCCCTAAAGTATAAGTAGAATGATGGAACCACTGTCAACCTGTCACTGTGAGATATATTGTTGTACAATTGTATCAAATTGTACCACTGACCTGTATCCAATCTGTACAACTACCCTGTAATCAAACCATACCTGAAATGAACATGTATCTACAAAAATACAACAGATACATGACCTATAGTGATGCAACCCACGTATGTACGCACCCTATTTGTTATTCATTGTGTATGCCTTTTGAAACTAGGGCTTCCTTTCGCTTGAAAACTTTTGACCCTCTGTAACTTCTTTCACATAGATATGTAACCTTCCACTGTATCCAAATTGTAACTGTACCCTGTGCATGCATCCTTATACATAACCTCTGCTCAAGGAAAGTATGTCTCTCTCTAGTCATGTGCCATATAGGTATGTGTAATCATGAACAAGTATAATATCCCTCACATGATCTTAGCCATCAACCACTTTCTGATATTCAATTTCTCAATACATCAATAAATACAAGATCTCGACCATGTACCATAAAAACTCTTAGCCATATGCCAAGAAATACAAGATGTGCCTCAACAAGAAGTATCAATGATAAATATACCAGCACTGTATTTATGTAGATCTGACCTATACAAAAGATCCCATGTAGCCACTAGTCTCTCTAGGGAGAATTCTCAAATCTCCATTGTCATTCCTCATTAATACATCAAAATCCAACTATTCATAGAAATAAGACATACCTTTTGAACCAATGGATGGATCTAATGTATCTAAGCACTCTAGACCTTCCTGGGAGCTTGATCTCAGAATCTAGAACCTCTGCACCTTCATCTTCTCAAGTTTCATGGCTTTATCAACATGTACTCACCCTATACATAGTCATCCCACATACATACTCACCCTATACACATCCAGCCCGTGTATACCTTCAATGTATACGCACCCTATACACAGACAGCCCGCGTATGCCCCAGAAAATAGGGTTTTCTGTGAATCCAAGAATTTCACCGTCAACCCTTTGTGCTACCTCGGACGTTCACCATTTCATATGTATCCACAAGTATTTACAAGAATATTTACACAAGAAAATAGATATACAATATGTACAAGTGTGTTCTTAATGAGTGAGCTTTGCCTCTTATTTATATCTTCATGTAGCATTACACTTTCCTTATTTTAGGGATTCTTCATTTAAAATAAATTCTTTTGCAAAGCACTTTGAACCTTGGGGGATTCTATAAGACTCATGAGGGGTTCTCCAACTTCATATGGTCATAACTCTCTAACCGTGAGGAGTTATGTGACGTTCGACATACCACCAAAAATGGCATGACAAGAACTATCCATATAGGATAGTTTCACTGACAAATTCATTGTCCTTCATCTCATTATTCAACAATTAAGCACGGGTTCTCTCACTCTTCAAATCATTTTCTTGTGAATGCTTTCACCATAAGGGGACCACTTTGGATTTCATCCATATTTACTTCTTATCAACCATGAAAAAA
>ML863597.1:5809-22900 GCA_009831015.1 Picea engelmannii | reverse complement strand
CTTGATGTGGATGATCTTTATGTTTTGAATATCTTTGAATTCCTACACATTAAAGCACTTGGTTAATTTGTTTCCTTTGTATCTTGTGTATCTTATATCTCTTGTTCATAATTGTTGTAACATCTTTCATTCATTTTTGTAAGCACTTGTATCTAATTTTGTTGTGGGATAATTGTACTTTTGTAATCTTTGTAATCGTTTTGTAATCAACCCTCCTCAAACATTAGTTGACCCCTTTGCCCAACCTTAGGCACTAGTCTTAGTTGACTTAGGAAAGGGCTTGCTTGACATAAGTAAATCTTGCATCTTGCATTTGCTGCCTTTGCATCATAGGTTAGTCTATCCCCCCAACCTTGTAACTAATTAAAACCAACTCCTAGAACATAACGTTAATCATATCTAGTAACTAGGGTCTACCCCCCTTGGCTTCCCTAGGAGTAAGCCTAGAAGGAAGAGGTTTCAATCAAAGTGACAGTGTGGGTTGTGAACCTAGGCATTGTGCCTCCAAGGACACACTAAGTGAGCTGAACTTTGCTCACGTTTGCAAGTGTGTATAAGGACGGCAACAAGCTCAATAGAAAGGTCAAAGGTAGAACACTCTAGCAAAGTGTGCCACAAGACTGAATCGCTCTACTAGGTGAGTCCTCAAACCACATGCTAAGTAAACCTGGGAACCCCTTAGATGATGGGAGTTCCTCTCCATATGTGTGCATGGAAAACTATGAGTGCAACCAAGTGTCAAAATAGCCATTCATAAACCAAGCGCTCTCAAGATAAGAAAGGATGTGGTCAAAGGTGAAGAATTTTGAGGATCCTATAAGGCTGCCCAACAGGTCTGTCTTTGACCTTATTGGGCACTCTGTTTTCAAGGTAAGAACAGGTCGATTTTCTTGTTATTTTAGGATAGCCACCAGATCTGAACTAGCTGCCCACTAAATCTGCCTTTAAGGAAATGATTCACTGCTCTTTTGAAGTTGTTGTTTGAAGAGTTTAATTAGGATGTTTTGTTGTCCAAAGCTAGCACATTCAAACTACTTCAAAACGGAAAATACCCTCTAGATCTTTTCCATTTTTAATGCTGATAAGGAAATATGCAAACCACAAATTTATACATCAGTATTTTTGGTCAACGTGACCCTAGAAAAACCCCCATGGGGAAAACCAGTAAAAGAGAAATTGTATTATGGAGATCTCAAGCAAAAATAGCAACAAGGAAATAAATACAAAGGAACCTGATACAAAAGCTAGCTCCTCTCAAGCTTAGCTTCACAGACTCCTTGGGATTTGCGCCCTCCTTGGGATTTGTGCCCCTCTTGGAATTTGCGTCCCCTTTCCTGCTAGCCTGATGCGCCCCTTCATAAGGATGTGTGTCCTCCTTTCAAGATACGCCCAACCTCAAGCTCATGCCCCCCTTCTTACAAAGTGCACCCTCCTTCTCCAAAATCTCTTCTCCTCTCCTCTTGGCCTTCACTAAACTCTCTCAAGTGAACAATGAATGCCTTTTCCCTCCTTTCCTCTCCTCTAGCCACATCCTTAGGCTAACCTAGGAAAAAAATGGCCAAGATTAGATTTAGGCCAACAAAGATCAAGGGGGGAGATTAAATCTCCACCTTGACTTAAGTTTCCTAAGTCACTTTATGTTAATAAAGTCACTTTGACTTTATAACATAAAGTAAAGTGGTGAGGGTCAAATATTTCCCCCTTTGAGTTCGACACTCAATAAATCAAGGGGACCACTTTCCAAGGTACCCAAAACTCAACACTCCCTCTTACCGAGGAAAGTGTTCTTCACCACTCGCATCTTGTCCCTGAAATAGACATGCTTTCCCCTTGGCAAGGACTTGATGAGAATGTCTGCAATCTGCTCATTAGTCGGAATATACACAAACTGAATTGCCCCTCTCTGAACCCAATCTCGAATGAAGTGGTATTTGATCTCTATGTGTTTCGACCTGTCATGAAACACTGAATTCTCAACGAGTTTGATACAACCCTGATTATCGCAGTGAATAATTGTAGGCCTCAACTCATGACCAAATAGGCCAAACAACAACTTGCAAAGCCAAATGGCCTCGCAGTTGGCCTGACTAGCTGCAATGTACTCCGCCTCAGTAGAATTCAGTGCCACTGACTTTTGTTTCCAACTGAACCAGGAAACAATTGTTGATCCCAACCTGAAACAACACCCTAAAGTGCTCTTCCTATCAACTGCACATCCTGCCCAGTCTGAGTCTGTGTAACCAATCAACCTGACTCGATCGCCTCTGACATAGTCCAATCCATAATCCATTGATTCTGCAATGTACCTCAAAACATGTTTTGCTCCTATCCAATGAACACTCCTAGGCTCCACCACGTACTGGCTGAGAGTGTTCATAGCAAAACAAATATCTGGTCTAGTGTTGACCAGATACATCAAAGAACCAATCAACTGATCATATCTCGTGGCATCCACCAACTCAAAATCAGAAGCACTAAGCTTCTTCAAGTTGGTGACCATAGGTGTCGACATGGGTCTGCAGTCCTCCATCTGAAATCTACTCAAAATATTTGTTGCATACTTCCCCTGTCCCAGAAAGACATGCCCATCCTCTTGCCAAACCTCCATGCCCAAGAAATAATGCATCAGTCCAATGTCCTTCATCTCAAACTCTGATGCAAGTCCTCGCTTGCAATCAGGTATGAGATGCTCCCCTCTAGTGATGAACAAATCATCAACATATAGCATGAGAATGAGTGTATCCTCTCCCCAAATGATGTAGTAAAGGTTTAGATCTGCCTCACTCTTCTCAAAACCCATCCGAAGCAAGTAGGAGTCAATCCTCGAATACCAAGCTCGAGGAGCTTGCTTCAGACCATACAGTGCCTTTTTCAAGAGGCACGCGTGGGACTCTCTCCCCAACACCTCAAACCCTTGTGGATGCTTAATGTATACCTCCTCCTCTTTGAAGTCATTCAGAAATGCAGTCTTCACATCCATCTGATGGATCTTCCAACTCATCTTTGTTGCAATGGCCATAATACTCCTAATGGAAGTATATCTCGCAACTAGTGCGAATGTCTCATCATAATCAATTCCCTCAATCCGAGAGAATCCTCTCGCCACAAAACGAGCCTTGTGTTTCTCTATGCTGCCATCTGCAGCATACTTGATCTTGTACAACCACCTGGAATTCACCACTGACTTCCCCTTAGGTCTAGGCACCACCTCTCACACATCATTGTGCATAATGGAGTCATACTCCTCTTGTATGGCCTCTCTCTAGACATGTTGGTATGTTGCCTACACAAAAGTAGTGGGCTCGGAATCTGTGACGCTCTTCACCATGGACAAGTACGAACCAAACCTCTCTAGTGGTCTGCTCTCTCTCATCAACATCTGAGGCTCACCAACTAGCTCCTTGGCTTCCTTCAAGATCTCCTGAAACCATCTCGGTTTCCTCTTCCCTGAAGTAACCTCTTGTGGAGCAGTACCCTCATGCCCCTCAATCTCATCCATGGATCTCACCATTGAAGGCTGAGATCCTGAAGCACGCACACATGTGCTCTATGTACCAGCCACTTGTGATCCTGTAGATGTACTGGGTGGACCAGTCACCCCTGAACTCTGTGTACTCGACACCTGAGGTTGTGTCCGCTGTGATGCATCACTCTGTATCTGTGGGACCTCCTCAACTCTGTCTCTCAACTCAAGAGATCTCTTGAATGCTCTATCCTCCTAGAATCTGACATCTCTCCTCACAACCACTCTCCTCAATGTTGGAATGTAGATCCGGTAGGCCTTAGAGACCTTTGAATATCCAACTAGGATCCCCTTCTCTGCAATGGGATCCAACTTTGTCCGCTTCTTAGACGAGACATGAGAGAACGTCAAACACCTAAATATGCGAAGGTGCTCAACATCAGGGCTACTCCCAGTGAAGGCCTCCTCAGGAGTCTTCCTCCCCAGAGATCTATGGGGACTCGTGTTCTGCAAATACATTGGAGTACTACAAGCCTATGCCCATAAGTAAAATGGCAATGCCTGATCATGCAACATCGATCTTGTTGCACCAACAATGGCCCTGTTCTTCCTCTCTGCAACCCCATTCTGCTGCAGGTTGTAAGGAACGGTCCACTGCCTCCTGATACCCTACTGGGTACATAAGTCTGCAAACTCTGTGGAGGTATACTCACCTCCAATGTCCGACTGCAAGACCTTGATCTTTCTTCATGTCTGGTTCTCCACAAGAGCCTTAAACTCTTGGAACCTCTTGAAGACCTCACTCTTGGTCTTCAGGAAATAGATCCAGGTCTTCCTGGAATGGTCATCAATGAAAGTCACATAGTACTCACAACCACCCAAGGAAACTCGTGACATGGGCCCACACACATCAGTGTGTATCAAATCAAGTACCCCAATTGATCTACTGTCACTGTTGGGAAAGACAGTCTTGGTGTACTTCCCAAGAGTAAACCCTCTGCACACCTCCCGATGCTCAATGTCGAATTGTGGCAAACCTATCACAATCTCTCTCAACGACCTCAGAGCTCCATTATGCAAATGAGCCATCCTTTGATGACATAGCTCACGCAACTCACTGTTGTTGTTGCTACTAGCCAAAGCATGCAATGGCTAAAAAGGTAATATGTACAGATTCCCCTCACGTGTCCCAATCACTCTGCCAGAAGTGACATTGGACCCCTTCGGATGAATGAGGACCTCTGTCCCTCTAAAGGACACCTCAAATCCCCTATCCTGAATGGAGGAAACTGAAATCAGATTATTCTTCAGCCCAGGGACATACAATACATCCCTGAACACCAAGGGTGGCCTCAACTCCCTCTGAAAGGAAACTGTGCCACGCCCAGCTGCCCTGACTATGGTGTTGTCTCCAAGCACTATCTCCAACTTGATCTCTGGATCTCTAAGATCAGTAAAGTGCTCTCTAACACCTGACATATGACTGGATGCTCCACTGTCTATGTACCATATGCGGGATGGCATCTCAATTGTCGAGCAACAAACAATCAAGAAACACTCCCTCTCAAATTGACAGGCGAACTCATCCTCCTTTGTTGTCGTTGTTGTACCACCCTGCTTCTTCACCGCATCTAGGATAGTCCTCTTGGCCTTGATGTTCCTCTTCCGGAACTCAGCCAAGAACACTGCAACTGTAGGAGGAACCACGGTATTTTCCACAATATCCCACGGCTCAAGTTCCTCCAAGATCAAGACTATCCTAGCCTTCCATGGAGACCAGTTGTCAGCCCCCGCTAGCCCATCCTCCACCCTCAACCCTGCCACCAACATGGCTGCCATCTGATGCTAAAACTAATGGTAATCTGACAAACCAAAATTGATGCTAACTGCTGTCTAGGTGAGACAAAAATCTGCTAACTGTTTGCAAACTATATCAACTCTCTCTTGTGCCCTTAGGCTCTGGTACCATGAAGAATTTTGAGAATCCTATAAGGCTGCCCAACAGGTCTGTCTTTGACCTTATTGGGCACTGTTTTCAAGGTAAGAACAGGTCAGTTTTCTTGCTGTTTTAGGACAGCCACCAGATCTGAACTAGCTGCCCACTAAATCTTCCTTTAAGGAAATGATTCACTGCTCTTTTGAAGTTGTTGTTTGAAGGGTTTAATTAGGATGTTTTGTTGTCCAAGATTAGCACATTCAAACTACTTCAAAACAGAAAATGCCTTCTAGATCTTTTCCACTTTAAACGCTGATAAAGAAATATGCAAACCACAAATTTATACACAGATATAATTGATCAACATGACCCTAGAAAAACCCCCATGGGGAAAACTAGTAGAAGATAAATTTTATTATGGAGATCTAAAGCAAAAATAGCAACAAGGAAATAATACAAAGGAACCTGATACAAAAGCTAGCTCCTCTCAAGCTTAGCTTCACAGACTCCTTGGGATTTGTGCCCCTCTTGGAATTAGCACCCCCTTTCCTGCTTGCCTACTAGAATGCACACCATCACTAGGCTTGTGCACCTCTTCACTAGGTGCACCCCTTCACAAGGATGTGCGCCCTCCTCTCAAGATGCGCCCAACCTCAAGCTCATGCGCGCCTTCTCACAAAGTGCACCCTCCTTCTCCAAAATCTCTTCTCCTCTCCTCTTTGCCTTCACTCAACTCTCTCAAGTGAACAATGAATGCCTTTTCCCTCCTATTCTCTCCTTTAGCCCCATCCTTAGGCTAACCTAGGAAACCAATGGCCAAGATTAGATCTAGGCCAACCAAGATCAAGGGTGAAGATTAAATCTCCACCTTGACTTAAGTTTCCTAAGTCACTTTACGTTAATAAAGTCACTTTGTGACTTAAGTGCTAATAAAGTCACTTTGACTTTATAACATAAAGTAAAGTGGTGACAGTCAAATATTTCCCCCTTTGAGCTAGACACTCAATAACTCAAGGGGACCACTTTCCAAGGTACCCAAAACTCAACATAGAAGGTGGAGCGCTCTAGGGTCAAATAGGTAGCCATGGATAGAAGGTGGAGCGCTCTAGGGCCAAATAGGTAACCATGCATAGAAGGTGGAGCGCTTTAGGTAACCGTGCATAGAAGGTGGAGCGCTTCTCCAAAATAGGCCTAAACAACCAAAACTATGTGCCAAAACCATCAAATCAGCTCAATAGCAAGGTCAAAGGTAGAACACTCTAGCAACGTGTGCCACAGGAGTGAAGCGCTCAACTAGTTGAGTCCTCAAACCACATGCTAAGTAAACCTTGGAACCCCTTAGTTGATGGGAGGTCCTCTCCATATGTGCATGGAAAACTATGAATGCAACCAAGTGTCAAAATAGCCATCTAACCAAGCGCTCTCAAGATAAGAAAGGATGTGATCAAAGGAGGCTCCTCCAAGTGTAAATGAACAATAGTCGAAGAAAAACACCAAAATCCATATGATGTGGCAATGTGAAACCAAATGTAGGCCAAGAATGCAAGGCACTCCTCCAACTCTAGATCTCGATGGTGTGTTATGGCTCCACATATGAAAACCTTGCCTTGGGATATGTGCAAGGCACCCTCAATGAACAAATATGCATGAAAATATGTGGATAAGGGCTTCCAGGGGTGAATCTTAGCCACATGTTCAAACTCACCTCCAAATGTATGAACTCAACCATTGAACATGCCTCAAAAGATGTGAGCACAATAACATGTGATAGAAAAGGAAAACATATAGATCTCCATCTATCCCAAGCCTAAAACAAGATTATGTTAGCATCCACAACTCATACCAAGCTCCAAAGAGCTCATGTCCTTATCACAATATGATTGAGAAGAATACCTCAAAAATGCTAAATGAGCCTTGCATTTTCAAGCAGTAACAAGAGCAAACAAATGTAAGAATTCTCAAAACATTCAAAACTCTTGGTCCAACAGATAAAAAAAGATGATTTCATCATTATTAATTAGAGTTGACAATACGAATTTCTGAATTAAATTAGATATGAAACCACACTTGGTTAGAATACCACTAGGAGACTAAAACAACCAGACTCCAATCGCTCAATTATGATACACTTCTCAATTCCAATAGTCTCTATCTACAATAGAAATGCACCGTAGATCTAGCCAATATAACAATTTGAATGTAGCTCCAAGAAACCTAGTTTGAAAAGAAGAATGGGAAAGAATGAGTAGAAGGCAAAAGAATGAGAGAGAAAGGGACCAATGAGCAACCAACCAAACTCTCATTCAACCATAAAACTCCACTTAAATAGAACAAATCCTTCTCCAAAAAGAGATAAAATAGTTAACTAATTAAAATCAATGTAACACGGGTACGCATACCCAACCCTTGAGTACATGTTTTGTACGAGGACTTCATACAAAGGATGTCTAGTAAGTATTGAGAACAGTGCATAAGAACACGGTACATAGAGTACTTCAAGGCATGCCAAAGTTTCCAAAATTTGCATCCCCTGCATTTGGGTACTCACAAAGGTACCTTATGCCCTCAAGGGGCACACAAAAGTACCCACCCATGGCACCCTTATTAGAGGATAAAAATTTAAAAAAAACAAAACGAAAAACCTAAATATTGTTGAATTATATATCTTTTGAAGCTATTTTCCCTTTTGTAACTAACCATGTAAATAAAATTTTGATATAGTGTTAATTTTGTGTCAAGCATCAAACACATGACAAGTGTCAACCTTATGCCAAGACAACCTTATGCCATGTGTCAACCTCATAGCACCTCTAAGAGGGCTGCTTAGGGCGGTTGTAGTGACCAGCTTAGGGAGGCTGCTTAAGAGGGCTTCTTCAAGTGGTTGGAGTGGCCAGCTTAGGGGGGCTGCTTAGGGTGGTGGTATGACAGTTGTTGTACAGTTGTCATACAATCCTAAGACAACAGTTTAAGGCAGCCTCTAGAAAAAACAAAGGAAATGACCTTTGGCAGCATTAGGAGGTGGCTCTTGGGAGCTTTAGGAGGTGACTCTTGGCAGCCAAAGGAGGGCAGGTATGACAGTTGTTATAAAACTGTCATACATTCATAGGGGGCTACTTAGGGAAGCCAGACCAACCTATATAAAGGGGCATTCACTTAACATTTGGATACCTTTGTTTTGTTGGAGTCTTCTGCTAAGGCAAGACATCTATTTGCTGAAGTATTTTGTTGGTATATGACCGATATCTACTGGAATCTTCTGTTGGTATATGGCTGTTAGTTGTTGGAGTCTTATGCTGGTATATGGAAGCTAGTTGTTGAAGTATAATGTTGATACAAGCACTCTATTCTGGTTGAAGTCTTATGTTGTTCCTTGTTGATATCAGGCTGCTAGCCTGCTACAAATATTGTGTTAAAGCTGCCATAAGTCTCCTACAGCAAGAAGGAAAGTTAGTTATCTTTTGGTGATTTTGTCAAGTTGTTACTATAAGTGTTAGTTCAGCTATTTGTGAAGTTTGTAAGTGTTGAAATAGAGGTATTGTTTTAGCCCTCTGAGTCCTAGCTAGTTACTCTGAAGTCTTGTACTGGTATTGTACTTTGTTGAAGAATCTAAAGAGAAGTTTTGGTTGGGTTTTCTACCCCAAGAGGGTTTCCTAGGGTATACTTGTGTTCTCTCTATGATTGTCTCACTTTCAGTGATCCTCATATATGCAGATGTATTGATATGTTGCTTGTAAGCTATAAAAAATTTAAATTTACCTACATGCATCAGTTTTTCAACATGGTATCAAAGCTTCCCTGAAAGAAGCCATTTCTGCAGAGAGTTATTAGATTTGTGAACGAGATTACAGTATTTCAGTTGTTGAAGGAAGTCAAAAACAAGGACAAGATGATGTCAAGCACTAAGCTTGATGAGAAACTTGAGGGCCCTGATAACTTCAGAGCATGGAAATACAAAATATCCCTTGTTCTGGAAGAAAATGACTTATCAGATTATGTTATGGAAGAGGTTGCAAAACCTAAGGAAGAAGAAGCTAAAGGTAAGTACAGGAAGAATCTGATAAGGGCAAAGAGAATAATTGCAGATTCTATAAAAGACCATCTTATTCCTCGTGTATCATCCTTGAAGACTCCCAAAGAGATGTTTGATGCTCTATCTCGTCTATATGAAGGAAGGAACATAAACAAAAAGATGACTTTGAGAACTCAACTCAAAAATGTAAAGATGCAGAAGTATGAATCTATTCATGCCTTTTTTACAAGAATTTCTCAGATTAATGAACAAAGTATAGCTATCGATGACTCAACTGAAGAAGTTGAGTTAGTAATGACTACTCTGAATGGACTTCTGAAGTCATGGGACTCTTTCATAAGAGGAATCTGTTCAAGAAGTAAGTTAACAAGTTTTAGCAGGTTGTGGGAAGATTGTGTCCAAGAAGAAGCAAGACTGGGAGCAAGAGAAGAAAAGTTAAGTGATGATGAAGATCAAGCTCTTGCAACCCATTTCAGGAAAGGAAAGAAAAATAAGGAAAATTTGCCTCCACAAAAGAAGTTTCATAAATTTGAGAAAGGTAAGAGAGACTATTCTAAACTCAAATGTTTATGTTGTGAAAAGTTGGGACATCTTGCCAGAGATTGTCCTCTCATAAAAGAGGTCAAAGAAAGGAGGAAAAAAAAAAGACATCATGCTCATATTGTTGAAGATGATGAACTTGTTTTCAAGAGAGAAAGAAAAGAAGATTCAAATGAAGAGTATGTTTTGGTGGCAGCTCTTACAAATTCAGTGAATTATGATGATGAAACATGGCTTGTGGATAGTGGTGCCTCCAGGCACAAGTGGTTTTAAAGACTCTCTTTCAAATCTGACTAACAAAGATTCTTTTCATCAGGTGAGACTGGGCGATAACTCTTCCTATCCTATTAAGGGCATAGGGAATGCTTTTTAGAACTTAGTTTCAAGAAAACATTTGAAAATGGAAAACATTTTATATGTACCTGCTCTGCAAAAGAACCTCCTATCTATTTCAGGATTGGAAGAGAAAGGATTCTGAGTAGCTTTTGTCGATGGCCAAGTTCTTATGTGGCCGAGAGGAAAGAATATTGATGAATTTGTTATAATTGGTATACATGAAGATGGGTTATACAAGTTAAAAGGAAAGGCAGATCAAGCCTTAGTACACAGTACTATAAACCCATGTGAATTGTGGCATAGAGGGTTCACTCATATTCACTATAAAGCCTTGCCAGTTGTCAGCAAGATGGTGAAAGGCCTTCCATAAATTCAAGTGTTCCATGATGGTGTGTGCAAAGGATGTTGACAAGGAAAGAACGTGAAAAAATCTTTTCCAAGCAGTGACAGTAAAGAAAAAGGAGTTATGGATCTAATTCATTCAAGATGTGTGTGGACCTATGTCAGCCACTTCACTCAGCGGGTATGTTTACTATGTTTCTTTTATTGATGACTTTTCTCGCAAAACTTGTATTTATTTCTTAAAGAATAAAGATGAAATCTTTAGTACGTTTAAGGAATTTAAAGCTCTTGTTGAAATTCTAAAGAGATTTGGAATGATGGATTGTAAATCCATGACTACACCTATGACGACAAATCCAAAGTTATTATGTGATACTTCATCAGAGATAGTGGATGCCACTTTGTATAGGCAAATGATTGGTTTGTTGATGTATTTAACGAACACAAGGCTAGACATATGGTTTGTTGTGAACACTTTAAGTCAGTATATGGTTGAACCCAAACATGTTCATTTGATCGTAGCAAAACATGGGATGAGATACTTGAAAGGTACCATTGAGTATGGTATCAAGTATGATGCAAATTGTGAGTTCGGACTACAGGGATACTCTGATTCAGATTGGGCTGGTAGTGTCACAGATCGTAAGAGTACTTCAGGATGTTGTTTTAGTTTGGGATCAAGTATTATCTCATGGTTTAGCAGGAAGCAAACCAGTGTTGCGCTCAGTACAATTGAGACAGAATATATGGCAGCATGTTTAGCGTGTACTGAAGTTGTATGGCTACGAAAATTACTTTCAGGATTATTTGATATTGAGTTAGAGGCTACTAGTATCTACTGTGACAATCAGAGTTGCATAAAGTTGTCAGTGACCCTCGTGTTTCATGACATATCAAAGCATATTGGTATCAAGTATCATTTTATCCGTGATGTGGTAGAAAAGGGAGCAAGTGAAGCTTCATTATGTGGCTACCAATGAACAGGTTGTAGATGTGCTAACCAAACCTCTGTCAAAGGTGAAGTTTGAGTACTTCAGAGACAAACTTTGACTGGTCCCTCGTAAGAGGGAGTAAGGAGCTGCATATGGGATTCCGGTGACAGTAGCGGAGCAAGTCATTTATGGGTAGGATGTAGGCTATTATATTTTATTCTTATCCAGTATGAAAAACAACTGTCTCTAAGATTACTCATCCAGTATGAAAAAGGCCTGGCTCTAAGATTACTCATCCAGTATGAAAAAGGACTAGCACTGAGTAAGATAGTTCTTGGTGAACTGTATAGCTTCCTCTAGCATATGGCTAGTAGGACAGTTCTTGGTGAACTGCACAAACAGTTCTTGGTGAACTAAGTGAATAAAAATCATGTAATGACATCGGTGTGCTCACCAGAGATGTTATTGATCCCAATGCTAGCTATGGATACAAAACTTCTCTTGATGAACAGATTCTACATGGATCAACAAGTCAATAGCCAAGTAAAGAAAAATTGATGTAACAGTTGGTACTAGGAAAATACCTTCCTTGCTAAGACGGAGTGTTGAATTATATAGCTTTGGAAGTTATTTTCCCTTTTGTAACTAACAATGTAAATAAAGTTTTGATATAGTGTTAACTTTATGTCAAGCATCAAACACATGACAAGTGTCAACCTTGTGCCAAGACAACCTTATGCCATGTGTCAACCTCATAACACCTCTAAGAGGGTTGCTTAGGGCAGTTGTAGTGGCCAGCTTAGGGAGGCTGCTTAAGAGGGTTGCTTCGAGTGGTTGGAGTGGCCAGCTTAGGGGGGTTTCTTAGGGTGGTGATATGACAGTTGTTATATAGTTGTCATACAATCCTAAGACAACAATTTAAGCAGCCTCTAGAAGAAACAAAGGAAGTGACCTTTGGCAGCAATAGGAGGTGGCTCTTGGGAGCTTTAGGAGGTGGCTCTTGGGAACTTTAGGAGGTGACTCTTGGCAACCAAATGAGGGCAAGTATGACAGTTGTTATACAGTTGTCATACATTCATAGGGGGCTACTTAGGGCAGCCAAACCAACCTATAAAAAGGGACATTCACTTAACATTTGGATACCTTTGTTTTGTTGGAGTCTTCTATTGAGGCAAGGCATCTATTTGTTGAAGTATTTTGTTGGTATATCACTGATATCTACTAGAATCGTCTGCTGGTATATGGCTGCTAATTGTTGGAGTCTTTTGTTGGTATATGGCAGCTAGTTGTTGAAGTATACTGCTGATACAAGCACTCTATTCTTGTTGAAGTCTTATGTTGTTCCTTGCTGATATAAGGCTGCTACAAATATTGTGTTAAAGCTGCCACGAGTCTGCTACAACAAGAAGGAAAGTTAGTTATCTTTTGGTGATTTTGTCAAGTTGTTACTGTAAGTGTTAGTTCAGCTATTTGTGAAGTTTGTAAGTGTTGAAACAGAGGTATTGTTTTATCCCTCTGAGTCCTAGCTAGTTACTCTAAAGTCTTGTACTGGTATTGTACTTTGTTGAAGAATCTAAAGAGAAGTTTTGGCTGGGTTTTCTACCCCAAGAGGGTTTCCCAGGGTATACTTGTGTTCTCTCTATGATTGTCTCACTTTCAGTGATCCTCATATATTCAGATGTATTGGTATGTTGCTTGTATGCTATAAATTTTTTAAATTTACCTACATGCATTAGTTTTTCAACAAATACTAGTTTATGGCGCTTTTCTAAACGGTCCCACCAACCCTCCTACAATGTATAAACCCTAAACAATCACAAAAGGGTATCATAATGATCATCTGCTAGTTTTGAGTTGTCATTTTGTTGTTTTTGCGCAGTCGTTTGGTGTTCTACAGTGGTTTGATAGTTGAAAACTCATAACCATGGTGGATATGCAAAATGCTTTCAGTGTATTCAACATTCAATTGTCATTGTATGTATCATCACTTATGTATGAATCAAGTATGTCTATTAATGATTATTTTTAAAACTTTAAAACTTTAAACATTAATATATTTTTAATATTTATATGTAAGGGTAGAGTTCCATGTGTCCTACCCTTGACATGCCCTTGTGTCCCTTGAAAAAAAAATTCAAGGTAGGGGGGTCTCTAAATGTATTGGGTATGTGTCCCCATGTACCCACAACCCCACTTCCCAAAAACTTGATGTAACATAGATTGAAAGAAATGGATTATCCTCCCCTTGATTGCTCATCTTCATGCACTATTGAAATCTCTCTATCCCAGCACCTAAATAAATTACTACCTTGTGTATTTCCTTGTTGATAAATAAATTACAGCATACAAAATAAAATATATTGGCTAGAAATAATAAAAAAGCGGAAGCAAAATTGTAAAACCAAACTTCACACAACACACATAAATTATGCCCTTCAAATCAGCTTTTCATTAAAACAATGACTCCAAGCTTAGAAGGGCTCCCTTTCTAGGAAAATGGCCCACTGAGGAAAAATACAAATATAGCAAACCTGGAAAATCTAGCCCTAAAGAAATCCTCTGCTGGATCTACCCATATTTTCCTACTAGACACTCAAATTTGCACTAGATCTGCCTACTAGTCCTCGGATCTGCAAGATGTGCCTGTTGGTACCTCAGATCTGCTAGATCTTCTTGTTGGTACCTCAAATCTGCTAGATCTACCCGTTGGTACCTCACATCTACAGTAGATTTGTTTGTTAGTACCTCACATCTGCTATATCTGCCCATTGGTACCTTAGATCTACACTAGATCTGTCCGTTGGCACCTCATATCTCTTCGCTGGTACCTCAAATCTGCACTAGATCTGTCTGTTGGTACCTCATATCTGCAAGATCTACCTGTTGGTACCTCAGATCTATACTAGATTTTCCTGTTGGACTACCCAGAAATTTGTCCTTCGATTTTTGGCTGAGATCCCATTAAATCATAGTCCTTCGTGACTCAAGCACTTGAGCAAAAGTTCTTCTTTGTGCTCTATCCTTGATCCCCTTAAGTCACAATCCTTCGTGACTCAAGCACTTGAGAAAAAGTCCTTCTTTGCTCCCAAGTGGATATCTTTCTCCTTCACCTAGCCTTGCTTTTATAATCTTGAGTTATGACCGAATCAAATATAACCCTAATCTCCAAAGTGATTAATGGTTGAGATTAGATCTCACCTCACTTGAGATCAATGACTAAGATTCATTTAATTCACTAATGCTAATAACTTTAGCATTTCATTAAATTAAACTCACTTTAATTATAAAATCACTTTACTTTAATAACTCCTTTAATTAAAGTAAATTACTAAGGTTGAAGGCTTTGGATGACTTCCACGCGTCTAGACACTTTGACCTATGTGGAAGTACCTGTCTGATGCTACAAACATCAACATGCACATCTCAGACTTGGGTTGTGTTAATGATAATATTTTATTATCTCCTAATCTTGACTTAGGAAGTGTTGTCTCCCAAACCTACACCTTTAGTGGTAAAGCCCTAAAACACAAGTGCAAACTTAAAGGAACTAAGGGGGGTTGCCCATTGTCACCACACAACACCCGCTCTCACTTTAGGCCGGCTCTCTGATGGTAGCAGGGAGCTTTCCATAGGAAAATATATGATTAACTTTAGAAGTAGATGGATGGGTGCACCAAGAATAGCGCCTATCCAAATTAGGGAAAAAGAAGTCAAACGATAAATAGGGTTGTTTTCTTATGAAATAAGGGCAAACTAAGTTGGGATGAACAAGCTACAATTATCCTTACTTTGTTATTAATAAATGCAAAGAATTTACTTGGAAATAACCTAATGAAGGAGAACCTCTAAAACATGCATGAGGGTGTGCCTATCAATGGATAATGTAAACTTGCAACAACTCAAATTAAGAAGAAAGATGCAACATTAACATTTCCAGCAATAAACAACAAAGATATCTAAGAAGAAAATGGTCCACAATTAAACACTTCTAAAGGAATAGGATTACCTGGAATTTAGCCCTTCAAAACATATTTCTTTGCAAGGATTTCTGACATTACATTCAACAAGACTAGATCCAAAACATAGTCCCTCACATAACAAGAACCCTCAACTTTCCATTGCCTTTGTAAGATATTCATCAAAGTTCTCGGAGGGAATCTCCTCGCAAATCCAACCATCACTAACAATGGAGGGAGCAAATCCTTATACAAATTTAAGCTCCATCTCCTTTACAATAAAATATTATTGACTGGTTTCTAGATCCACTTTCTTTTCCAAGGAAGAAACTAGAAAAATACTAAATTATTACATAATGGGCTCTGTTACAGCTCAGATTCTCTACAGTGTACCCTACATTTTTTCACAAGATGTGACCACTTTGATGAGCCCAAAGTGTGATGATTTCTTTATATGTGGCCATGATGGTATGACTGATGTACAATTGTTGGTTAGTGGGTTTCCCAGATCTCCTTAGGTGGACAATCATCGCATGTCCTTTTAGTCCCCATTCTCAGGGTGATTGGTTTTATTGCTCCAACTAACTATCCCTTAGAGGTGGTAACTCCCTCCATGTCGGGTATTTATGTCCTGGGTAGGTATGTGGGCATTCTGATGTGGATCTACTAGGATACACGAATTACGAGGGCCCTAACTATTCACTTATTCTATTTTCCATGTAAAAGGTGATTGCACTTTGTAAGGGTTGTCACACCCATGGTTTAGAACACCTATTTTAATCCACATGGACCCTCTCTTTTTTATGTATGTACCACACTTTGGTCATGGGCCCTCATAGATGATTTTGCATATCATCACTCAGTTCCACGTCTCCCGAGGCATTGTCACAGTTCTCGAGGAAGTACACATATTCTAAGGCATTGGTCACATCCTCCGAGGCACATTTGGGCTTCTTTTGCACACATGAACATTCTCTACACATGCTACATGGGAGATCTTAGAACATTCCTCTTCTTTCATCACTTTTGGAGATGTCTTTTACATAATTTGAGGGTCGACCCATTCTTTTGACATCATTCTTGTTGTTAGGGGTTTTATGACCCAATTTTTGACTTGGAGGGTCACTCCCATACTTCATGGAGGTGCCTTGACCTTAGATATGGATATGGTCATGCTTTGGAGAGATATTTCAAGGATATATGGACATTATTTGAGCATTCTTTGAGCACATTTTGTGGAGGCCGTACCCTTTTGAGGTCATTCCCCACACTTTCATAAGAACGTTCCACTTGGAGGGGAGAAACATTGGAGCTTTACTTGCTTGGGAGGCTACCTCACCTTGTTTTGAGGCCTCCACATCGCCCTTTTCTTGGAACGTTGAACTTAGAGAGAAAATCGGCCCCATCTTTTGTGGGATCCTCCTCTTGTATGAGAGTTTCTAGCATGTAAAGCATCTTTTCATTGTAATTTGACTTAGTCTCAAAATTATGTGGATGACAAGTCACTTTTATTTTATTTCCTTAACCTAGATTTAGGAAATAAAGAATGGGAAGGA